>JAQZBX010012159.1:0-41619 GCA_029593785.1 Cabassous unicinctus | reverse complement strand
TGGTCTACCCCACTTAACTTCTGTGTAGTAAGAAATTTGACCTCATCCAAAGAGCAGTCTGGCCTTTGTCCTCTGCTACTGGGAGGTGATCTTTAGGCCCCTGGAATGTCCTGTGTGATAGGAGTGCCTTCGTTTTCTTCAGGGCTTCAGCCACTAGACAGCCTGACAATGTGATGCATGATGGGGCTTTGTGTCATGTCCTATCATTCCAGTCTCTGGAGGCCCTGGACACCGAAGGTATCTGTCCAACCCCCAGGAGGGCTGGAGACTAAAGATCGGCCTTGCCGGCAGCATGTGATCAATAACAACTCTAGACACCAAAGTTTGGGGTGTGCTTTCCTGGTTGGCAACACTCTGTGAGTATTGTCACACAGAGTGACTGAGAGACAGTGACACCACCCAGGACTCCCCAGGGAAAGGCCAGCCAGAGGCTTTGCATTTGGACCCCTCCTAGAATCTGTCCTATGATCTTTTCCTTTGGCTGATTTCAATGTGTAGCTTTTCACTATAATAAGACTGTAATTGTAGTATAGCATTTTCCTGAATTCTGTGAATTATTCTAGTAAATTATTGATCCTGACAGTGGTAGTGAGGACCCCCAAATCTGTAGCCAGCTGGTTTGAATTGAGGGCAGACCTGGGGACCCCTGAACGTGTGGTTGGTGTCTGAAGTGAGGGCAGCCTTTTGGGGACTGTTTGACTTGTGTCTCTGACTTTGCAGTTTGGCTGAACTTTCTCTCTACCAGTGCCTCTCATGGGAGTCATGCTACTCCCCAGGCATGTCCTGAAAATGTACAGGGGATTTTTGGAGGGTTGCTGCAATGATGGGTGCTGGGTGGGGGCACGACTGGCTTCAGTGGACAGGAACCTGTGATGCTGGGTGGCCTGATGCATATAGGACAGTTCCACAAAAGGAAATTGGTTCATATGTCACTTGGCTTTCTAAAGTATGGTCAGGCAGTCCTATTGGTGAAAAACCTGTTCATAATTGTCTGCACTTGGAACCATCCCTTTTTATGTATAGGCACAAAGTATTGTTTGCACAGTTAGCTATACACAAATTTTCTAGGAAGTCAACTTCTTTGAAAATTCAAGGAGGACTGTGCTTTGTTTTGTTCAGATCTTTACCAGGAATTATTCACCACTTTGGAGACACACATTTTCCATAATAATGTTGTTCATAGTATTTCAGCCTCTAGATATCTGTATTAGTCTGTATTTGTAATTGTCCCAATAACAGTGATTTTTCATCTGACTGTTTCATCATGTTTTTTGGTGTATCTGTGCCTGAAACCCATTTGTTTTATTACAAATTGCTTTCATTTCATTTCTTCTTTATATCACAGTTAAAGAATTAATTCTACTTTTTAATAGTTATGTACATAAGTTAGTTATATTATCTATGAATTCTATTTTAGGAAACTAAAGGGGTCATTTAAAACAATTTGTTAAAAAAAAGGGGTGTGTTAGGTTTAATAGGATTGGAATCTCTGTTCTATATCCTTCGATTGGCCCTGTTTACATGTGGTCTTGCAATCTGGTTTATATTTTTAGGAACCTTGCATAGCCTTCCCTACTAGGTTATAAATACCTAGTAGGTATTTTATAAACTTGGTATTCTACTCAACACTTACTTCAGTGTAATGCACATATTGGACATTGAATAATTGGCATATGACTACTTTGAGAACAGCCCCTCCCTGCATTCATTCCTCAAATGCAATTGAGTTCCTACTATGTGCAGAACACTGCCGGGCCAGTTACAAAGGTCCATAAGAAAGGGTTTGATGCTCTGTCATGTTTGAGTCAGGCACAAGCTCAACATGGAAAAAATTCTCATACAGTAAAGCCTAGAAGTGGTCCACTAGGGAAATAAAAACAAAAGGCTATGGGATTATGGAGGAGGAAACTATTAATTCCAACACATACATGCACACAGATGTCTATAGTGGCAAATGCTCTCATAAGCTCCTTTCCTCATATTTGTTTGTACTTATTGGGTAGACCATCATCTTCCTTGCCCCCAGTGAATTGTAAGCTTCTTGAGAGCCTGTCTCAAGTCCTCTAATTTCTCTGTATTGCTGCCAAGCTTCAGTTTTGTGTCAATGTGTCAAGCAAAGTTCATCCTATTTCTTGGGACAAATTCCACATGAGTACAGTCTTTTCACTCTTACGTGGGAATGAAATTGTTTTGCGTAGGCTAGATTGGCCTGGTATTCAGGAGATAGAGACTTTAATCTTGCCAATAATTGGGTAGTTTATTTCACCACTATGGGTCTCGTTTTCCTCATATGTAGAACAGAAACAATAGACTATATTGATGCTTCTCCAAGTTGACTGTTCTTGGAGAGATTTAAAAATATATATATAGTTTACTGGGCTTCACTCCAAACACGTTAAAACAGATTTTATGGGGGCATGGGGGGTGGAGCCTGGGTATCTGAAGATTTTTAAAGCACATCAGATAGTTTTGATAAGTGGCCAAGTTTGCTTCTCAAACTTTACTGTGCATGCACATCACATGGAGGTCTTGCTAAACGCAGATTTTGATTCGTGAGGTCTCGAGTGGGGCCTGAGAGTCACTAGTCTAACAAGCTTCCAGGTGATGCCAGTGCTGCTGGTACATGAACCACACTTTGGGTAGCCAGGGAATGAAGTCTTTTTAAGTCGCCTGCAGCCAAATATTCTGCACCTGCATCAATTACTAACAAGTAACGTTATACAAGATGACCCATTAAAATAGCCCACGTTTAGTGTAAGATGACACAGCGAAGTTAAATTGCCATTGCAGAGTATGGAATTAATCCCTTCATTTATAAATTTTAAGATTTATTTCCCTTAAGTTAGCATCTCAGAGTACAGTGTTGAAAAATAATTTTCAAAAATCCTTAGAGCAGAAAAAATTTTTTGGCCAATCAGCAAACTTTGAACTGACCCTTAGTTACACAAGAAGCTTCAAGCCAGGTGTGTTTTGAGCAGTACTAGAAGGCGCTCCCCATCAGCCGGCATGTTCTTCAAATTTGCTTAAAAGGAGACAGAGTCTTTCAGTCACTGAATAATTTATGATAAGTCTTAAAACACAAATATCTCTGTGTAAGGTAAAGCATTGGCTTTAATTTTCAGCAGTATAAAAACATGATGGGGAGAGTTTCACAGAAAGAGATTTTCACATAAAAATGTCGGGGGTGGGGTGGGCTGAGAGTGAGAATGATGTCTCTGGAAAGGGAAGCTGGGGGGTTAAGGCACACTTGACCATTTTCCTAACTTTGTCAAAAGGACATTGCCCCCATTAGTCAAAACAATGTCACCAAACTGTCTTCCTGAAAAAAACAGATCCCTGCTGTGCCTTTCCCTGCTCACCTCTCATCTTCAGGTGAGAGCCCTGCAGGTGTCTTCATCCCACAGTCCTTCCAGAGGCAGCTCCCAGGCAGACTCACGGGAAAGTAGAAGGAGGTCTCAGGAAAGAAAAGTATCATGATGAGAAAATGCTCGTGGAGCCTGAGCTGACCAAGAGGTGGGAGATAGTGTCAAGCAGGAAAGCCAACGTGGACACCAGAGAAAGAGAAAGGTGGGTTGAGCCCCTGGAAGAGAAGGGGTCCACACGATGCTAGGCTTGCCTCAGCCACTGAACAGCTGCTTAGGCTCAATTCCAGCAACACAAGCCCACATAATCTCCTGTAATTCACCAAGGGGTCGTGACTGCCAGTTTGAGTCATAAACAAGACTGAGGAAATTGATCTTTCCTCCAGCAATTAAAACACTCAATCTTCCCCATAAACCTGAAGCCTCAAGATGCAAGGAAAGCAGCAAAGCAGCTGGAGGATCTTTCAGTCTGGCCGGGTTGGTATTCACCTCTGGGCTTAGTGACTGAGAATCTAAGATCTGGAACAATCTCTAAGAGCAGGGAACAGACTGGATGTCTGATAAGACATTTAAACCCGGAAGAGCTGACTCCAGCAACCTTTTTCTCATTGTGTTTTCTTTTATTCCAATCCCTCTTCCTGAAGCAGGATGGAGTTGAGGAGGGGCATGCAGATCATCTGGGCTATGGAGGTCAGAGGAAAGGAGCTCTGGATTTAAATCTTATCTATGTATCTATGAACTACATGATCCACTGAATATCAGCTGACATGCAGACGTAAAACCAAATGCTCAATTAAACTAATATGAGGGTAAAGGAAATTGTTCTGTTCTGCTGAAGCCTGTAGGAACGTTGCCTGGCTGAGCAGAGCAGTCCAGACCAGCCTCATGGAGAGAGGTAGGGGGACAACTGTTTCTGTTGACTCACAGCAAATGGAGCCCCCTTCCTAGCATGCTCCAAGACTTAGGCTCCCTGTTGCACTCTGAGAATGAAATCCATTTGAGCTGAAGGGTAAAAAAGAAATTTTACTCTTGCTTACGTTTGACGATACCTTTACCAATGAGAGAAGCATAACCTAGGAATTTAAGGGACTTTAGATCGTGCAATCCACCTCATCATTTTTACAGAGAAGGAAACTCAAGGCCCAGAAAGGGAAAGAGATTTGTACATCTTCACTGGCAAATTCTTGGCAGGGCTGAGCCAAGAACCGGCTGACTCCCAAACCTGCTCTCTCCCTTCCCCTGCTGCCTCCCTAGAGAACACGGTGGTTTTCCTGGTTTGTAGCAGCTTTCTGAAAGCCCTCATTTCATCAGAGCTCATGTTCACCTACCCTTAAATCTCAGTCACCTCGGCTGGGGCTGGATAAAGTGACAACCCATGCTGTCTGTGAGGTTCAAAGGCCAATGGGAAGAAAGGCCTTGCCCAATGGTCCATGGTGGGCTGGGAGAGAGGGGCCTTAGTTTCTGGAATTGATACCATCCCCTTAAGACCTGTTTTCAAGGTTGGAGAGCGAAAGGGAAGTATAAGGGTTTGAAGCTGTGTGTACCCCAGAAAACATGTTCTTAAATCTAATCCATTCCATGTTATGTGGGTGTGAACCCATTGTAAATAGGACCTTTTGATGAAGTTACTTTGGTTAAGAAGGTGTGGCCCAGCTCAATCAGGATGGGTCATAATCCTATTACTGGAGCCCTTTATAAGCAGACATGAAGAAATTCAGGCATAAAGAAGGAAAGCCACAGGAAGCAAGAAGTGACATCAGTGGAACCCAGAAGAGAAGGGAGAGACCAGGAGACACTGCTATGTGCCTTGGTATGTGACAGAGGAGCCGAGGATTGAGGCAGCCAGCCCCAGATACCACAGTCTTTGGGGAGAAATCATTGCCTTGGTAATACCTTGATTTGGGCTTTCTTTTAACCTCAAAACCACAAACTAATCAATTCCCATTGTTTAAGTGAAACCCATTTCATGGCATTTGCTTGAGCACTCTAGAAAACTGAAACAGGAAGTCTTACTGGATCCAACTAATCATTCAGCTCAAGCCAAGTCCAATAAGGGTTTGAGCAAGTGCAAATGGAACTGTCAGACCATTACTGGTTCTGCATCAAGAAGTTATGACCCCACCATAGAAAATATCAGTAGCTTCCAGTGGTTGGATATAAGTAGGGGCTATGAGCTCCCACCCCTACAAGCTTGCCTACCACATGGAACAGTTGCAATAAAATCAAGTCTCAGCTCAGACCAAATTCCATCAAGTGAATAGATCTTTGTCAGATAGCAGATAAAAATAGTCCAAAAATCTTGTTTATAGTTCAGAAGAGATTTCTCTTTCTCTCTTCAACCTGCATCCCACCCCCAACAACAACAAAAAAACCCCAGCAGAAACACCCCTAGACCCAGGCAAAAGGGGTTGCTGTCCTAGGCCCTATCTTTTAGAGGGTCCCACTCTGGCCCTCCTTGAGCACGCTCTCTCAACAATGTTAAATATTGCAGGGCCCAGAGAACATGTCCACCCAAAGTCCATCCCCCACTCTCTAGACCACTCTTCAGTACCAAGGATTCCAGAATTCCCTGCCCACAGGCCCTCATCCATTTCCAGGGCCTGCACAGGCCTCTTTGCAGGCCTGAGTCCTGAAGATGGATACCCAACAGCTATGCTAACCCCTAGACCTGAGGGGTGACAGGGAATGGCTATTCATAGGGAGAGGGCTATGCAAGCTGTGGTATCTTTAAAGTGTGGGATGGAGCTGGGGGTGGGAAGAGAAAATAAGAACTAGAGGGATCAGGCAGACTCTGAGGAGTCCAAGAATTCTATATTCAAGCCTCACATTCTAGATCCCTCTGAAGATATGTTTTTTTAAGGCAGGAGAATAGAACATGTTCTATATTAGTTTGTTAGATGGATTTACAGCTTTTAAATATTTAGATAAATGGTATGTGTGTCTGTGTGGTAGTTTGGAGCTTTGTACGCAGAAAAACACGTTCTTAAATTTAATCCATTCCGGTGGGTATGAACCCATTTTAAGTAGGACCTTTTGATGAGGTTATTCAGTTAATGTGTTGTCCAGCCCAATCAGGATGGGTCTTAATCCTATTATTGGAGTCCTCTATAAGCAGAATGAAATTCAAGCAGAGAGCGAGAAAGCCAGTGTAAGCAAGAAGTCAAAAGTCAATGGGACCAGGAAGAGAAAGGAAAAGACACTGCCCTGTGCATTGGCATGTGACAGAAAAGCCAAGGACCAAGGATCACCAGCAGCCAACCCCAGCATGCCACACTCTTCTGGAAGAAAGCATCACCCTGATGAAGCCTTGATTTTGGACTTCTCCTAGCCAATAAATTCCTGTGGCTTAGGCCAGCCCATCTCGTGGTATTTGCTTTAGCAACAAGGAAACTTAAACAGTCTCCATTTGCACTCTTGCCCTAGCCTGCAAATGTTAGGGGCAGACTTTTTGAAAGAAACCCAAAGACTTGGGTCCTGTGCTTTATTTGCACAAAAAGTGTTGGAAGTTATTTTTAATTGCATGGAACCTGCAAGTTTTTTAGCATGTGGTAGACTAGTAGTAATATAATAGGACAAACTGCCTTGTATAAATACGGGATAAAAATCAGCAAGCCCAATAATTATGCCATCCGTGTATGGATCTGGATCTAGCGCCCCCTGGTGTGATGTCTACAGGGAAAGATCATTCCCCTCCGCATAACCCTGGGATGGGGGGAGTAGAATAGTGGCCATCTCAGAGCCGACCCCCCCGTGGTCAAAGATAGAGGTCTGGGATCAGTTCTTTATGTCCCAAGCTGAGCTTGGAGCTGGAGCAGGGCTCTAGTCCCCATTTCCATGAGGCTAGGGGAGGGGGGTGGTAGCCACTGCAAGGAGGGAGAAATTCACTGTTCTTTATCGCAAATTACCAGCTTCTTCCTCCTGTCTGTCCTTAGATGCTGCACGGTGTTCCCCTAGACTCTGGAGTTTCATTCAGATAGTTCCTACCAATTCAATAGTTATCCTGGTGGATGGACGAATTCCTGGAGCTTCTTACTCCGCCATCTTCCCACAATCCTCTTCCCTGGTTGTTTCCTCTCCCTCCAGAATGGCCATGCCAGCCCCCAGATGCAGAGATTCTGCTGCTTAGCAAGCCACATCCACCAGGCCCAGTGTCCAGGTTCGAGGTCTAACCTACTTACTGCATCATAGTTATGCAATCTATCTTGTTTTCTGTGCCTGTGCCGCATGTTAAACGATTTCCCTTTAGCTGCACTTGTATTACAGGACCTAAGGATTGTCTATTTATATCCACTTAGGGGTTTTCCATGTGCAGGTCTGCCCATGACCCATCACATGGCTGGTGCTGATTTTCCAACTCTTCACTGTGATTAGTCTAATAATTGTCTCTCAGTATTCTTGGGTGTCATGAGAATGCAACATTGAACCCAAAAGGCAGGATCAGAACTAAAACCTGTGACACTAAACATCTGAGTGTTCCAACCAAAATCATCTAGAAAGCTAGACAATTAGAACCCCTATTGTATTGAATCTATGAACAGGTAAATTATTAACAGGCAAATTAACTGTAAGAAAATCTTAATCTTTTAGCAATACACAGTAACAAGTACAAATCGCAGTCAACAGATAGGCAAAATTTTTCTATGACTCAACTTAAATTTCTATTTTGAGGTTTCATTTCACCAGAGGTGCAAAAACTTTACCCCAGTCAATTCAAGGATATAGCTTTGTTCTGGGGCACTAAGGGGTGTGTGTGTGTGTGTGTGTGTGTGTTTGAGAGCTAACGCTCAGATCATCTGTCCACATTGGCATCTGCTGAGACCACCATCTCCCCTGGCCTTGGCCTCCAGCCCATGCAGATGACAGCTGAGCTGTCCCTCATTCCTACCCACACGGCCCCTTAGGGCCAGCCCCTCTTCCCCTGTCATTCTGTGCTCTCGGTCCCCACTGTAGCATGGAGAACTTTGTGAGGCTGTACCTACAGCCCTGTCTGCCTAGACACACCCAAATCCATTTCTTTAGGCTCTTGCCACCTTCCTGGGCTCCATCCTAGAAGTAAGAACCTGCCTCCTCTCTCTGCAGTCCCACAAGTTAATCTGTGGTTCTGCGATACAGTTCCATCCCCATCTATCTGGGACATGCAATCTCACTTTCAAGAACCCCCTCATGACTATAAAGTCCTTACTTTTCCTCTGACTTTCCTCTCTCCGGCAGCCCCCCAGACTGGGCAGCCAAGAAACCTCAGGTGGAACATCACGTGTGCTCCCAAATCTCTTGTTTATATCAGAGTCCTTCCTTTACTCAGAAGACTTAAACTTTAGAAACTCAAAAGCCAGGAAAACAAGCCTTTAGATCTCTGTTCTTTGTTGAATTTTCCTTCACTGAGGCAATGGGCAGAGACTGACCTTGCCTGAAGGGCACAGGAGATAAGAGGTGGTGGTTAGGCGGGTTAAGGAAGAAATATTAGGAGTAGAAAAACTATATGGTATTTCAAAAATAATGCCCAACCATAATACTAACAGAGTTTTAAATGTCTCCAGATAGCCTGCTGATAGAATTATCTTTCTAAAACACAGATATGATTGTTGACTCTGTTTATAACCCTCCAGTTGCTCCATATTGCCCAAATAGCAGAACAAGATCCTTCTCCATTGGAGAGAGGTGCTGGGGCTGCTGAGATATTCTGCTTGAAGACCCTACTATTTGCATGGGCAAGAAAATAAATATTCACATGGAATACCCGACTACTGGGAACGAAATTAACAATTTCCCAAACACTTCCAAAAGCCTGGCTCTGACTTCTACTCCAACAAAAATTCTGACCTAATTTTAAAAGATTCTCTTTCATTTTCAAGTCAAAAATCCGTATCCCTCCTGAACTCTGACTGTTTTGAATTGGCCAGTTAGAACAACAGTAGCATTAAAAATAACCACAAGGGCCGAGTCGATATCAGCTGGCACTCCTCCAAGGCTTCTGCCAGTTTCTCCCCGACCAGGAATACCTTCCTCCCCACTCCCTGCCAGACCCCGGGTTCACTTTTCCAAAATATGACTTGAGTACCTCCTTCAAGAAAACCCTCCTCAGTGGCTCTGACCCTATTCTAACCACACTGTCGTCAGGATAACGTAGATCGTATACGGTTCCAATGACAGGTGTTCGTGCTGTTTTTTCCAGTCTTCCCATTAGCCTATAAACTCAACTGGACAAGATCTGCACCCCCAGATCTTTGTAGCACCCCTAACCATGTAGCACAATGGCCAGCACCCGGAAGGAACTTCATCATTTTGCAGTTCGATTTCTGGGTCCCCACTCCACGTTCCTGGGTAATCATTCATCGGCAAACAAATTAGTTATCAGTGAAAGAGCTCGAGTTTCCAGAGTTAATCATTTGTATTTCCACTGCTGGAAAAAACAACACACATCACTTTCCTTGCAAAGAGGAATTTCAATAGCGGCATGTGGTCATGACATCGCTGGCAGATCACGCCTGAGAGTTTTGACGCTTGTAACTCTTTGACCTGGAAAGATAAATCAACTTTTATTTTGACTCATGTGTTCCCCTAAGTTCTTTCAGTCTAAAGGGATAAAAGTCAAAAAATGTGGTCACCACAGCAGCGGCAATAAGGATGACAGATAAATACAGGCATAGTCTCAGGCTGAGGCTCCTCCCGCATAATCGCTGGGAACCAAGCACCGCTTGGCCCCTGGTGTGCAGGACATGCTGGGGAGGGCTGCGAGGCTGGGCCTCCTGTGGTGCATGCCAGGCACCGCCCATCAGGGACCAGGGTTGCTCTTGGCACAGGGGAGACGCCCAGTGCTGCCCTTTGGCAGGGGCTGCCCCACAACTGACCCGTGGCTCTGAGCCTGCGGGGCTGCAGGAAGTGGAGGAAGGCGCCCACCCCTGCCTCCCCTGGCCCCCTGCAGGAGGCAGATCCAACCCTGGGGAGCTTCCTTGGGCAGACCTTTTACCAAAACCAGCCGTAGCCTCCCTGGGCCCCAACATCTCTCCCTGCCACAGGGCAGAGACACACACTTTGGAGTCAGGCAGACTCTGTTTAAATTTTAGCTCTAGGGGAGCTGATGTGGCTCAGCGGTTGAGTGCTGATTTCCCGCATACAAGGTCCTGGGTTCAATCCCTGACCCCAGTACCTCAAAAATTTCAACTCTACTTTACACCAGTTGTTTCTCTTTTCTGAGCCTCAGTTCTGTCATCAGTAAAATGGAGTTAACCATGACTCCCTTTTGGTGGTAGGGTGAGGACTAAGGAGTAATATCAATAACAATGAAAATAGCCTTAATAATCAAGGGACTTCTGTGTGCCAGGTGCTGTGCAAGTGTTTTACGGTGCCTGGCCCAGAGCAGGTGGTCAGAAGGTTCCTTCCGCTCTTCTTCCTTCCCTAAGTCAGGGAGGACCTAGGGTCACAGTGCCTGTTCCTTTGGTGGGGGTCTTTGTCTACTCTCCAGCATCTTCCCTTCTCCCATCAGCCACCTGGGAGCATCCAGACCCCCCAGATTTTTCATCCACAAGAGGGAGGCCACCTCTTCCCTCTCCTGTCACAGCCTCTGCCCAACAGGGCACGTTTGCCCCTAGCCCGGTTTCCAAGCTCCATTCCCAGACTGAGACCCTGCACCCAATACCCTCTTTCTCCAGGGAACGCTGATTGCCGTTAGCTGAAGGTAAGGCGAGCTCCGTGTTCTCCTGGAGCCCCAAGGGTGCCACTGAGCCTTTTCGTTTCACCAGCACATGGGCAGGCCCGTTGTGCCAGGCACTCTGCAAAACACTTACTGGACGCGTGACCAACGCCAGTTCCTGCCCTCAGGTAGCACAGTCTCCTTGGCTGGGCATAGCCAATACCCTGTCCAAGGGGAGGCAGCCAAGAAGAGGTGCTGGGAGAAGTGGGGACCACACACAGTCAGGGGAGTGGCTGAGGAGAACATCAGGAGTTTGCTGGACTTGCGGGGGCCCATCTCGTTGTGGGCTAGCCTCTGAAGACCCTCCCTGCCCCTGGTGCTCGCATGCACCCAGCATCATCCCAGCAAGGCTTTCCCTCTTCCCCTGTTCCCTTCTGGCTTCCTTGAAGGCTCTGGCCAACATCCGCACCTCTCTGTGTTTACTCCTAGCCACCAAAACCATCCACAACACACTTCAGGAGTCCTAAGCTCTTTAACTTTTACTGCTAAAATTCCGTTTTCCTTCCTTTGTCGCCATCCCACCCCAATCTTTCCCAAAGGAAACCATTATACACGTCAAGCGCTCGAGCAACAGAGCCGGCCACTGTGGCTTGTGCTTTCTACCCACTCATCCTGCCTGGCTTCAGGGCACTTGGATTCTTTCCTGCCACCCTCAGCAGGGGTAAAGCCCTCCAAACCTGCCTCGGGAGCTGCCGGTGGGCAGCCTTCACTGTCCTCTGGCCAGCACGAGGTAGGCAGCAGGGACTCACTACCTGGCGGAGGAGAAACAAAGTCAAAGATCCCCAGAAGGTGTAGAAAAAGTCAGGAGGACAGTAGTTAGGGCGTTGAGCTCTGACCCCTGTGCTAAGTGAATTATGCCCTTTGAATCTTCACAATATTCCTAGGTGGTAAGTGCTGCTATTCTCCTCTGATACAGACAAGTAAATCCAGGCTCAGAACGGCTATCTAACTCACCCCTGGCCACGCAGTCACAGTGGGGAGGAAAATGACGTGATCCGCGCCCTCCCCGCCCCTTCGACATTAGGCAGGACAGTTCCTTGGGCCTGGCTAGAATACAGGAATGAGGCTCTGCACAATGAAATAATGTGGGGGGGTTGGCAAATCGGCACTTGAAGAAAGAGGACATTATGAGGAAAGAAGGGACTTTCCAGGGAAGAGAGAAGGGGAACCCAGTAACAAGAGGGGAAGCCTGAGGGTTTGAAAGTTAAGACAACTTGCTAGAAAGTTAAGAACTTGTCTGGTGTTGACTTGTCATTCATCTGGGCTGGGTTAGGTGGGTCTGTAATTCCCTTCTGCTAAACCTTCAGTAAAAGGCGACCAGACATGCCAACACCAGACACTCATTCATTAACTGATGTAGGTGTTCCTTGGAGAAGAAAAGAAGGGAGCACTCTGGTGCAGGGGGACAGTGGCCGTGACTGACACTGGGCTGACCAAGAATTTGAGCAGAGCAGGAACTGGAGGGAGAGTGTGGCCACGTGCATGTGAATGTCCCAGGAGTCTGAAAATCCTGGGGAGGAAGCTACACTTCCCATGTTATATGGAATGGAGGTTTGAGCCATTTGGTGTGGATATTAAAGACATTTGTGATTCCCAGGAGACAGAAGGATTGGGAACCCTTGCAGTTCTAACAACCACCCTATGAGGTTGAGTGAACCTGAATCATTTAAGGGGTGGCTTCTGTCCAGAACCAAAGGGCAGGGCCATGCCACAGATAGCACCCGCCCCACTCTTCTCCAAGAGCTGCCCTCCCAGGGAGAACCTCACGCTCCACCCATGCCTGCACAGGCCTCAGTGGGAAGTACTTCTTCATGCCGAATTTTATATTCTACCTGGTCCCCCGTTCTGCGGCAGTCTAAAGCTCTTTCTCTGAGGAGTTGCAGGTGAGGATTCCTGGCTCTGAAGTCAGACAGCCTAGTTGTGTGAGCTTAACTTCCCTGGGCCTCAGTTTCCTCACCTGTAAAGTGCATAACAACATCTATTTTATAGGGCTGTTGTGAGGAGTAAATGAAATGACATGAAAAATGTCAAGTACCTAGCACGTGGTAAGCTTGCAATAAAAATCAATGAGATTTCTATTATTGTTTTGCCTGACTTAATGGAGACAGACAATTTTCCTTAAGTTCTAGGAAGAGAAGAAAAACTTCAAAATAACTTATTTTAGGCAACACATTAGATACTAAACTCATCACAAGAAAAGTAGCTACATTATGGAAGGACCAATAAATCCCAGTAGGTGGTTTTCTTAATTGCCAACGTTTCAATATAGAAATGCTGTCATTTCATACATATTTAAGTTGTTCAGGAGTGTTCCCCCCAAATTTTATCTGTTAATTAAATATGTTGATAATCTCAAGACATAACTTGATAAAATCACCAACTATAATTCAGCAATTCCCATATGTTGATACTGTACCATTTTTTGTCACACTTAAAAACTAATAGCATTTATTTATTCATTTAATTATAATGCTAAAATTCAGTCTGTTTATTAGAGAACATTTTAACATAAGAAGTATAAAAGAAGATGAGGAGCTGGTCTAGCTCAGTGGTTAAATTCTTGCCTCCCATGTACAAGGTCCTAGGTTCAATACCTGGTACCTCCTTTAAAAAAAAAAAAAAAGTGTAAAAGAGGAAATAAGATTTACCTGTGCTCCTACCATGTAAAATACTAGCATTTTGACTTATTACTATCTAATCTTTTTAAAAATTACTTTATCAAAATAAAATTCTATTGAACATGTAGTTTTACAGCCCATTTTCACTGAATATTGTATAATGAGAGTTTTCTATACCATTGTTCTTTTAAAACATAAGTTTTTGGGGGGGTTTTTTGTTGTTGTTTTTTACCAGGAGGTCCCGGGGATCGAACCTGGGTCCCTCCATATGGCAGATGGACACCCAACCATTTGAGCCACATCCATCTCCCTAAAACATAAGTTTTATACTTATATAATATTCCATAATAAATCTAGAACATAACTTACTTAACTATTTTCTTATAATTAGGTGTTTAGATTGCTTCTAATTATTCCCAATTTTAATGAGGACAAACATCTTTATATATAAATTTATACACACTTCTCTGATTATTTCCCATTTCCTTGGGTTTCATATGAGATCACATTAGCAATTATGCCCCAGTTACACCAGCACGGCTTCCCTACTCCCTCTAGCACAAAGAAAAGAACTCCATGCTCCTTTCAGAGTCTCTGCCAATTTTTATTGTTGTTGTTATTTATTTGTCTCACTTGGTGTGAATATTCATACATTTTGCTCAAGAATGTTGGATCACAGAGTGCGGCCCCAGAACCAGCTGGAGATATTACATGACATATACCATATGCCCCATATTTCCTTCTGAAATTCAAAATTCTGACCCCAAAGATTTCAACTAAAGTGGTGATTTTCAAACCTAGTTGTGATTAGAATCATTCTAGGAGCTTAAAAAAAAATCCTGCTGCCCAGGCCCCAGACCTAAACACTCTGATTCGATGGTCTCCCCAGTTCTTTTTGAGAGTTCCCAGGAGGTGTTTCACCTGAGAAATCCTGGACACGTTTTCCCACTCAAGCTTGCTTGCCACTGTCTGCTTCCTGTAGGCCACCTAAGGAAGGCCCTGTGCTCCTCCTTCTGCCATTGCTGTCCCCAAGGCCACTGCTCTACTGCCCAGGCCACTGTTGCTAGGTTCCCTAGAAACCAACAAGCCTTACGGGTGCCGAACGCCTCAGCTGGTACTGTGTCATAAAAAAAGGGTGTTCTGTGAAGAAATGGGGAGACGGCCCATTCTCCAGCTCCCTGTCACACTTTGTCACCTGAACCCCAAAGCCAGAGTGCGCATGCTTCAATCTTAGCAGGCTCCCTCCCCCAATTCCCATTGCAGCTCCCTTATGTTCAGAGGTCAGGTCTAAGCCATGGGGCATCGCCCTTCCTCCTTATCTCCCATCTCTGTCCCCCAGGGGCCTCTGTTCAAAGCATCTTCCTCACAGTTTTCAGTTCCCCTTCGTAAATAGTTGTCTGAAGGGTTCACTGCACATGAGTTCATCAGACACAAGCAGGCTAAATGTCAGAATCAGTTTTGGCTTGGCTATTAACCCCACTCCTCTGAGGATACACTGGACAGCATTAAAAAAAGGATGAAATCGCTAAGTTAAGCTCAGGAAATAAGTCATCAGTGAATCAAAGTCAGTGTATTGGAAATGTCCATAATCCCATTCAAAACAAGGGTTTAACTTTGGCCAAAATAATTTGTCTAAAGAAGATAATTACCCTCGCCCTTCCTCTACCATCTGACATAATATGTGTTGATATTAACACATAATATGTGTTAATTATCCTGATACCTCAGTATTTAAGTTGCAGAATAGCAAAGAGAGAATGTGAATGAACATCATCCAAAGGGACTCTACAACTTCTCTGGAGAAGAGGGTAGCATGGTTTAGGTAGTAGAGAATCATTGCATCATGTTAGGTGAAAGAATGCCCTTGTTCTTGTCTTTATTTGGAAGCCAAGCATGGTTAAAAGAAGTGCGTATGGATGCCACGTTAACAAGGGGTAGCCTGGAGGGGCTTTTTGCTCTGCCAAGTTAGATAAGCTGGAACTACGTTTCCAAGAGTTCCTCTCACTGTACTGTTCCAGGTCAGCGTTGCCCACAAAAGATGTTTTATGTGAGATGTGGAAGGTGGACGTGGAGCAGTTGGCCACATTTTCTATGCTCCCAGTGTTGTGGGGTGGTAAACAATGCTGCCTGCTGACTTGCCTAGTTGGCTTTGGACAGCACCCCGGACCCTCGGCTCTTCCAGCTTCCTCCAGAGCTCTTCCCTTGGTATCTCCAAGTACTGGACAAGGTGCAAGTGCAGCTCCATGAGAAAAGATACCAGCTTCTCCTACAGGTCACCAGAACCAGGGTTAGAATTGATGAGAGAAAGACACAAGTTCCACTTTGTCCTCATGGGTTACGCTTTGTCTTCGCAGTTTCCAGTTTGTTCTTGCTCTTGCCCACATCTAGCCTCCCTTCTCGACTACCATGGCTGGCCCAGGGAGATTTCAGGCTCAGCAATAGCCACAGCGGCAACAGCATGCCTAGACTGCTGCCTCAGCTCTCCCTGCACAGATGTCCATCCCCTGTGGCCCTTATTCGCTATCATTCCCAGTGATTCTGCTTCTCTGATCAACCCCTGACTAATACAGAATTATATTTTGATTACCTCTTATAGAAGCTATAACTGACTGTACTTAGAAATTGTTGACTGAAGAAAAGAGCAAGTTTTAACTGTATATTGTTTGGGGTGATAGAAGATGAACTAGAGAAAAAGTTGCCCTGTGAAGACTTATAAAATACATATTCTCTGCCCTGAAAAACAAATCCTAGGCAACCATGGACCCTTCAACTGCAATGCTCAAGTATCCTGCCTGTTCTTAATAAGAAGCATCTTCACAGAGACTTAATTATTCATTTATTTGACCAGTTATATATTGTTTACCTCTCAGATATGTCTGCCCAACACACTATGCCTCCAACTGGCCTCAAACACACACTAGCTACTGTTTGAGAAAATTGTACCTCTTTTCACTTTCATTTTATTTCTCAAATGCCAGGCTCTGGCTTCTGAGCCCCTGACTCAGATCCCTGCCTTTGGACCCCAGATTCCATGTTCACCTGTGTGTGCCCTGGTATTTGGACCTCAGTCCTCCTATGGTCTCTGGATTGCCTTGGTCCTTTGGTTCCTGGTACTTACCCTGAGCTCCCAGCTCCAGCTCCCACCAAAGCCAGCTTCTGCCTTCTACTACTTGATGCTTCTCAGAGAGGAGGGGTAGTTGATACCCCAAGATGTCACTATAAAGATAATACTGCTACACTCAGGAGCCAAAAACCCAGTGGGGGGCGGTGAGCCCTGTACAGAAATACAACATAAACACTCAAAAAATTTTGAGGAAAGCAAGATTCCTTCCTTCTGAGGTCATCAGGGGAGTCCTCCTGAATTACATGACTTTTGAATGATTAGTAAAAATTTAACATAATCCCAACTGTAATCCAAGGTCCGGGAGAAGAGTTGAGAAGGTAGGAGGGGGGAAATGCTTAGGATAATGGCAAATTGGATCATGAGACCAGACAGAAATGAATTCAATGATCAAAACAGTGCAGGAAAAAAGCTGGGAAATACAAAGTTCCTATTTTTTGTTCTAAAAAGAACTTGTAAAACTATACCCACCACAAATAAGACTCTGAGTTCTTAAAAATTCTCTTTCACAAATTTCTTGCTTGGGTGAGAAAAACCTGAAGAGTGAATGAGAAGAAAAATTAGGGGAACATAAAATGACTAGTCAGCTACCCCCAAATTGAGAGTGTACCACTTCCACAAGGATGAGAGAGAAGTCCAAACTCTGAGGGTTTTAAAAGTTCATGGGAGAAGGGTTGTGGGAAGATGGTAAGTAGGGAGCTCCAGTAAACAGTCCCTACACCAGAACAAATATTGAACAGACAGGAACTATCTAAATCAACTATTTCAAAACTAGAGTTCAGTAGAACATGGAATAGCATCCAGGGAAGAAGAGAAGGAAAAGACTGACAAACTCTGGTAAATACCAATAAATTGCCCACTCCTCCTGGTGGTTACCATTACCCAGCACCCACTCTTGTGGCAGGTAGCAGTGGGATCTGGGCCTTAGCATGGCTTGCTGGTGCCATAAAGGGACATAAAAATCCACTTCCCCAAGATCCAGGGTGGGCATGGGCCAATTGCTGATCACAGCTTTTTTTTTTTTTTTTTTTTTTTTTTGAAGGTACCAGGGCCAGGAATTAAACCTGGAACCTCATATGTGGGAAGCGGGCACTCAACCACTAAGCGACATTGGCTTCCTAATCATGGCTTTAGATTACCTGCTTCAGATCATTGAATGCTCAGCTCTGAGGATGGCCACTGTACTAACCCATCCTGGAAAAAGAGAGCAGAGAAGACTTAAAGACAGTCTGCTTCTGCAGAGCTGCAGAGGACAGTTGAAGAACTGCATTTACTGGGCAGGTCAAGAAAGCACAGCTTTGGGGAACTATGGAAGAAGCTCCTGACACCCTTCCTGGCTCCTCCCTCATACCCATCCAGGACAGTTTGGAGCCAGCTGGCACTTCCTTTGTGGGTCCCTGGTTGTTCTGGCTGGAAAAGACTGACTTGGAAAACTCCTATCTGGTGACTCCCCCTTCCAGAATTTGGCCTTCAGGCAAAAGCAGCTTGAGACAACAAAAGCAGTGTAAAAAACAGTTGAAGTGGATGGCCTAGGACAAAAGCTTATCTGCTTTAAGCTTGGTAGTAGAACACTCAGGAAAGGAAGGTCTGTCTCCTGGGAAGTAAAAGGGGCATTCAATCTCCTATAAATAGGGGAACTCATAAGGCTGCTAGCAAGCACAAGCCCAGGACAAGGCACAGGCCCAGAAAATATAGAGAAGACCCTGCACTTTGATTTGCCTTGAGCTGACCTTCCTGATTGGAGGACTGATACCTCTGTCATATCACTAGGTGGTTACAAACTCAAGAGACAGGCATCTCAGAGAACAAAATTCCAGAGTTATCATTTTAAAATATTAAAATGTACAGTGTACAACAAAATATTACAAAACAAACAGAAAATGATGTCTCAACTAGAGGAAAAGTATAAAAATCCACATAATAGCAACAAAGAAGACCAGAATGCAAAGACTTTTTTTAAAAAAATGATCTTTAATACAGTATGCCCAAGGTGATGAAGGAAAATACAGAAAAGGAACTAAAGGATTTCAGGAAAATAATGAATGAACAATATGAGAATCTCAATAAAGAGAATTTTAAAAAGGAACCAAACAAAACTACTGGAGTTGAATACCACAATCATTGAAATTAAAAACTCCCAGGTGGGTTTCAACAGCAGAATGGAGCTGGCAGAAGTATAAGCAAACTTGAAATAAAGAAAATTGAAATGAATCAAGAGAAGAAAATAAAGAATTATAAAAAGCAAAAATATCTTTTGTGTCTCAAAGGCCTTTTCATGAAAGTAAAATGACAGCCTACACAATGGAAGAAAATATTTGGAAACCATATATCCAATAAGCATTTAATATCCAGAATATATAAAGAGATCCTTCAACTCAACAACAAAAAGACAACCCAATTCAAAAATGGGCAAAAGGGGAGCAGATGTGGCTCAAGCAGTTGGGCACCTGCATCCCACATGAGAGATCCTGGGTTCAGTTCCCGGTGCCTCCTAAAGAAGATGAGCAAGACAGCAAGCTGACTCAATGGGTTGGTGCAGCAAGCTGACGCAATGAGATGATGCAACAAAGAGACACAATGAGAGACACAACAAAGCAGGGAGTGGATGTGGCTCAAGCAATTGGGTGCCTTCCTCCCACATGGGAGATCCCGGGTTTGGTTTCTGGTGCCTCCTAAAAGAAGATGAGCAGACACAGAGAGCACAAAATGAACAGAAAGAGAAAGCAACAGCGAGTGCAAACAATGGGGTGGGGGGAGAAATAAATAAATAAATAAATATTTTTAAATGGGTAAAAGACTTGAGTATATGTTTCTCCAAAGACAGACAAATGGCCAAAAAGTACGTGAAAGGATGCTCAGCATCATTAGCCATTAGGGAAATGCAAATCAAAACCAAAGGGAAAAAAAGGGGGAAAAAACCCCACAATGAGATACCATTTCACACCCACTAGAATGGCTACTATTTTAAAAAACAAACAAACAGAAAATATAAGTGTTGGAGAGGATGTGGAGAAATAGTAATATTCATTCATTCCTGCTGGGAATGTAAAATGGTGCAGCTGTTGTGGAAGGGCTATACTTCAGAAAATTAGGTATAGAATTACCATGTGACCTGCCAATTCCACTTCTAGGTATATACCCAAAAGAATTGAAAGCAGAAACTCAAATAGATATTTGCACACCGATGTTCGTAATGGCGTTATTCTCAATTGTCAAAAGATGGAAGCAACCCAAGTGTCCATCAACCAATAAATGAATGAACAAAAAGTGGCACCTATATACAATGGAATATTATTCAGCCATTAAAAGGAATACAGTTCTAATGCATACAACAATATGGATGAATCTTGAAGACATCATGTTGAGTGAAATATGCCAGACACAAAAGGACAAATATTGCATGATCTCACTGATAGGAAATAATTAGAATAATCAAACTCATAGAGTCAGAATCTAGAATATAGGTTGCCAGGGGATAGGTGGGGGCAGGAAACAGGGAGTTAAGGCTTAAAATGTACAGCATTTCTATTTGGGACGATGGTAAAATTTTGTTACTGGATGGTGGTGATTTTAGCATAACACTGAACATATTTAATGGCACTGAACTATATATTTGAATATGGTTAAAAGGGGAAATTTTAGGTTATATATGTGCTAGTTGAATAAAAAATTTTTTAGAAATCCATGGCACTGCACAACACAGTGAACCCTAAGGTAAACTCTGGACTATAGTTAATAGTACCGTTATAAAAATGTGTTTTCATCATAGTAACAAATATACTACACCAATGAAAGGTGTTAATAATAGCACGGCATATGGAAATTCTGTATTTTATGAACAATTGTTCTGTAAACCCACAACTTCTCCAATAAAATAAATAATTTACTTTAATTAAAAGAATAAAAAGTTCCTGGAAGCCAATCTCCTGGACTCCATATGAGCTCTTGGCAAGTGGAGCTCGAGAACATTGCCTAAAAATGCATTTTAAAACCTGATATATAATCTAAACAACTTTGCTAGTAAAACACACTAGGAAAAAATTACTGAAGATATTTTTATTAAAAATAAATACGGCACCACATCTCTCTGACAACCTATGGCATTGGGGAAAAAAGTACAATTTGAAAGGACACCAGCAAAATCACTGTTTCTTCTAAAAAATCTTTCTGACTGTATTTCTACAAGACAGGTTTGGTCCTCACAGTCTTCTTCAGATAGGAGGATGGAACAAACCTAAAATATTTTGAGGCTTTTCTAATAGATACTATTCTAGTCGATATAATTGAAAGTTCTCCGTGGCCGCACCATTTCAATGAACTCCAATTAGAAAGTTTATCATTCATGATAATGAGTTGATTCCTCTTGGATTCCTCAGATTAGTTAAGGAAACTAAAAGCAAATTGTGTCTAGACTTATTGTAGAGCCATTGAAACTACTGTGATCCACCTTGGGATAGCGAAATGTTATGATGCTGTGTGGTCATAATAGTGTGCCTCTGAATTGAAGCAAAGTCATAAAATCCCCCAAAATAGAGGGGACATGGGAATATATTTAGATATAACCTGTCTAAAGCCAGGTTCCAGATGGCTCACTTCCAAGGTGGTATGATGGTCAAAGAAATACAGTCCAACATCAAAAAGGAATTTCAAGGTCTCAGATCCTTTATTTGAGGTTCTTGGACTCTTGAAACCGTGAAGAGAAGGCAAATATGTGGTACAGGGTGACTCCTACAAAGTCTCCTTTCTTCTCCACCAATGACAACCAATCTGCTGCATTTGTTCTGAAGCATCTCTCTCCACAATTCTGCCAAGCCTTTCTCTAAACTGAACCCCACATGTGTTTTTCTTTCTCTCCCTCCTTTCTTCTCTCCATCCCTTTATTATGTACAGTGATACCCCTTTCCCAGTGATTGAAAAAAGAATAAAGACACTTACGGGAAAGAGAGAGGAAATTGGACAGACCATTACTGCATTATTTTTGGTTATCTGGGGAGGGGGGGAAGGCTGCAGACATTCCCACAGTAACAATCTTTATTCCATTGAGCACCCTCTCTGCCAGATAGAGATAAAGGAACCCAATTTATACTGAGTCCAGGGTAAGGGAAATCCAATTCAGAGGAAGAAATGAATCCAGGGCTTCATTTAATAGATGCAACAAATAAAAATAACAATAAAATAACATAATACATTATAAATGCTGACATCCATACAATTGTATTTCTTAATATCATTAGTGGGGTAAGTGTGAATAATAGAGACTTAATGTTAGATCCTTTGCAGGACGGCCAGATTTTCATGAAAATAAAATGAAAAAAATATATGAAAAGCAGTTGGTCAGAAGTGTTAAGAAGTAAGAGTGGAATTTTTAAAAATTATTTGCTTGACTCCAACACATGTTCTCCAAAAAAGGAATGAAAAATGAAAAATATGGTTGTTGAGAGAGACAGTGGCTGGTCAATGCGAGGCCTTGAGGGTTACCTGTCTGCAGAATTTGATTTTGAAACCTCAGCCTCTTCGAAGCCTCTGTAAAGCATGAGTAATCACAATGCCACATCTTGTAGTGCGGGCTGCAATGACGCTTGTAAAACACGCAAAAAATATATTTTCAAATTCCCCTGCAGATCTCTTCTCTTGGGTCCTGCCCCACCCCACACCAATGAGCCACTACACACGCAAGGGAAGCCTGACAATTCTAGAGCACAAAGGAGCTTCCCAGCTAGTCCAGTAGTTTTTTCCCAGAGGAAAAAAAATTGTGCTTCCAGACATGCTCATCCGACATTTATTGGAAACCAGACTGTGTTGATGTAACAAGTTGAGAATGATTCGCCACCAGCTTTGGTAAATTATGACATTGTCATTTGGCAATTTAAATATTCAGTTGTTTACCTTAAGAAGACTCCGGCCATTAATTTTTTTCCAAAGTGAATGAAATAGCTATTTCTGGCTTGTATTAATTTAAATTCTTGGGCAAATAAAAATTTACGCATATCCAACTTGGGTTCTGTGGACAGAAAGCACTAGACTGGCAGATTGGAGAACTGGGTTCTAAGTCACTCATTAGTCATAAAACCAGAAACAACTCATGAAAATGTTTCAGGCCTCCGTTTCCTTGACTGTAAAATGGACTGAGGCAACTTTAAGGTTCCTTTCAGCTCTGAGAACGTGCAGGACCAGGGGACAGGCACACCAGCTGATTCGTCTAAGGGCTTTCTAGTTACCTGCAGTTTCTACTCCTTCAAAGGAGTGGGGATTAGTGGCCATTTAGACACAGGAAGGCAGCTCTGATTATTTTGGTGTCTGTTTCCACAGGCGTTGAAGCTGAACCCCGTAGCCTGTGAGACCTGACAGGACCTCTCCTCTCGTTTGAAAGTAGGCAGGCCTGGCTGACACCAGACACCACAGAGCGGCCGGCCCCTCCAGACTTGTCCCTTCCCGGGTGTGTGGCCTTGGTTAACCACAAACCCGCCTAAACGCCTCACTGGCAGGCCAGCTGGAAGGCTTTGTTTCTCATCCAGCCCCTACGGGATAAGATTAGAAGGGTTACTTCAGTGTTAAAATGTTACCTTCCTAAAGCTCTGGCGGAAACCCAGAGGGATTCCAGGCAAGGTGACTGGTCTCAGCTACTTCACTCCTTGACAAAAGTGAAGTCGGCTGGTATCCTCGGGGTGGCGTGGTGTGGAGAACCGCGAGTGAAACTAAAACGTTTTTGGCAGTTAACCGAGGTGCTCTGAGCAGGTGGCAAAAGAAAGCAAGCCGCTGTGGCTTTATTTAAAGGGCATTTAAAGTTCAGGGACAAAAGGAAGTGTTGTTACTCTTAATTTTTCACACTCTGCCTGACCCCAACCTCTATTCCACAAATAGCCTAGGGTACCCTTTGCTGCCAGAAGTATATGGATACCTTTGGAAGGCGATGAATGATTTACAAGCTGGGTCAATAATTAAATCGCCTAGGAATGTGTACAATGCATAACCAGCCGTAACTCTTTAAGCCCCAGAAGAAGCGCTCTTCTTGCTGACAAAAGAATAATGGTGGCAAAGAAAACAAAAGCCATGTGGAATTGCAATGCTTCAAAACAACAAAATGTGTAAATCCATTAGTTAGCAAAGGCTGACGTGTAGTTTGTGTTTCCCATCTTGGTCTGCGATGATCTCCAGAACAAAAGAAACATGACTTAGTGAAGTGCTGCAACCCGCAGCTACTGGTCTAGCACTGCTCTGGCTGACGAGGTGACTTTGAGGGAGGCCTTTCCCAGGAGGAGGACATTGGTGGAGATTTGATGGTGGTGAGTGAATGCAGAAAGTTCTAAGGAAAACAACAATGCATTGGTTTGGGGAGAGGAGAGTGGTTTGTTTTAGAGCAGGCTCTTTATGCCTGGTTTGGGGGAGGCACTGCCGCAGTGAGTTCACAGCCTCAGTGAGTTCTTCAGTTCAGGAGTCAGGGCAAAACCCCTGAGATGTCAGCAGTGTGAGACTGTGCACACGTGTAGACTAGAAGAGCTCAGAGAAGAAAGGCAGCCAGGCCGAGAACGAGATCGCTCCTGGGGGAGCGGGGCTGACCCCGGGGCTCTGCTGAGGGCTGGGCGAAGGGCAGGCCACTTCCAGAACAGTCAATTCCAGCAAGAAATGTATGCCGAGTCCCACCTTCCACACGCCAGGCTGTGCCACGTGCTGGGGACACACCAGGAAGAGAGAAGCCCCCCTCCAACAACAATGACACAAGTGATATGTTAACAACTGTGCTGGGTACAGGAAAGAGAAGGACTAGGTGCTTTGAGAGCATTTGAAGAACGAATCGGCATGGGCAGTTCCCCTGAGGCCAGAAGCTGAGCCCAGAGGGAGGAGAGCACGGGTTGGAGGCTGACCTGAGCTTCCACCTTGGGTTGGGGGCAGGTGGGCCTGACAAACCAGGGGACACCAGATTGCAGAGGGCCTCGAAATAGGCAGAAGCAGTCATGCCTGATAGCAGAGCCAATAAGAAGCTACTTTAAGGCTCTAAGTGGAGGAACAGCCCAAGGAGAGCATTATTATTAGGGAGATTTTTCTTACAAGGATGTGTTGAAGGGTTGTCGGCCTCTAGGCACAGAGCAGGTGCGCGGAAAAGGGCTGCACTGAGGTGGGCCAGGTCGAGGGGATGGGAGAGCCGAGGCTGCGCATGGAAAACATTTTGAAGAAGAGTGACGAGTCTTGGTGACTGATGGGAAACATTTTTTTTTTTTTTTGAGATATCGGGACTGGGGATTGAGCCCAGGACCTCGTATGTGGAAGCAGGCACTCAACCACTCGAGCTACATCCACTCCCAGGAAACTCTTTTTAATTATCATGTCCCTGTGGTGGCCCATTGGCGATGCTCCCAACCATCAGGAATGCCCTTTGTGGAACCATCTTCACTGCTAGGTGGTTACCATGGCACCCAGCTTTGTGCAAGTGGCATACAGGCCAAACAGCAAGTTTGTCTCACAGCCTTCCTTCTCCATCGCCAGTTGGGCACTGCTGAAACCAACTTGGTCTCAACTACACAGTGGGTGCCATCAGAAGAGTGGTGGGAAGGTATTTGGTGATGCCTTTGACACTCAGGAAGAAGGAATACCTGGATAATGTCCGTAAAGAGTTATTTCAGGTTTTCTCTGAGGGTCTTCTAACCTCTTGCTGCCTTTTCAGCTGTTCCCAGCCAAGGTGAGGGATGAGGGGAACACAGGTAAAAAATGGTTATAAAGTAACCAAACTTCCCACACCTTCCCCTAAAGGGACATTAAAATGTCTGACTGATGGAAGTAAGCCAGTAGTGAAAATCGAAAACTGCTGGAGCTAACATTCCAAAGTACCTGCTGAGAGCCAAAGCCTATTGTGGAAACAACTTAGAGTAGAAGAAGCCTGGAAGTATATTCTGCACTGTCAGGTGTTGGATGAAGCTGTCACCAGTGTTAAAGGGAGGGGGCACTGGCTCCATTTTCCATCCATCAACGCTGATAGTTATCTTGGAGACCAAATTCGAGGTTCTGCTCTCTGAGAGACCCTCATGTGTAGTACAAGGTAAAAAAAAAAAAAAAAAAAAAAGTTCATATAAGCATGTGTGGAAATAAAATATAATACGAGAATAAAAAGAAAAAAAGAAAATACAGTGCAAGAGAGTCCAGCAAAAACCCTGGCAAGGCAGCTGACTCTAAAGGTATTAGCAGGATACTGGAGAAAAAGAGTGTTTTTAAAGAGGGGACCATTCTAGTAAACTACTTGTGTGCATGCCTGGCAGAGTTCATTTTTTTTTTTTAATCTCTTTTAGAACTATGTGGCTTCTTGTTCCTCAGTTTTGCCCTTGCTGGAAAAGCAGGTAAATGTTATTTTGCAAAGCGTGCTCTGAGAACCAGCTGCATTGGCATCCCCCAGGAGCCTGATAAAATTGCAGAATCTCAGGCCCCTCTCCAGACCTTCACTTGAACAAGATCCCTGGGTGATTCGCATGCACATGAAAGCTCAAAAAAGCACCGTTTTTTTAGCAAGTTAGGCAAAAAGAAGAAGGGAGAAGGGTTGGGTAGCTAAGAGCTAGCTTGATTTAAATGAGAAGTAAAATGATAGTCAGCTGGGGTCCCACCTCTACTCACTGGGCAGGAGAACTAGCCATGGCCCTTGGGTCACAGAGAGCTGATTTAGGCAGTAATGAAGGATGCAGAGGAAGGGGGCTTGGCTTCAGCTGCATGACTTGAAAGACAGCACAGGCAACCCTCTCTCCTGGGTGCTGTCGTACATTATCTATCTTTGTCCAATAAAGGCCAATGCCCATGTGAATATGGATCATGCAAAGGAAAGCTAAGCAATGTAAAAGGGGGAAAAATTATTTTCCCAATTAACAGAGGGTATTTTGGGGCCCTTCTAAAAATTGTGCTTGGTAGTAGCTGCCACATAGGTAATTTTCATTTTATTTACTTTTCCAAAGAAGTTGCACCAGGACTAGCCAAGGTAACTACTTTGCTTCAGTCTGGTTGAGCAGCAACTGTTGGGGTACCTTTGACTCTCAACTGTTAGATCAGTGAGATGTCCTGAATCAAGAAAAGGATTTTGAGTAGACAAAACTGTGCTTTGAATCCTGGCTATTCTTGTTACCCTGTGACCTGATTTCCTGTAATGGGGATAGTAAACTGTAAAATGCTGAGTGTTAGTTATAATGATTCACTATTGAGTGGAAGCAAAGCAGCAGAGCTCAGCTGGTCTGACAAATAACAGCACCCTGATTTTCCCTTTGTTGCAGTCAAGTTAGACTACAGGTTTGAGAGGTGTGGCCAATGTCAGATAGCAAGAAAGTGGCACAGCCAGGACTGGTAGATGTCAGGTTCTGTCTATCTCAAGAGCCCAGAAGCTGGTTAAACTCAATACCATCACCTGGAGGCTCCAAAGGTGCACTCTCTCTCCCATTTCCTTCCACTCTACCCCTTAACGGATGCTCCCACATTTGAAGATGGAATTACAAGCAAACCAGATTGACAAAGGGTACTCACCTAGAATTTAGATTAGGAGAGTAACCAATGTTCACATTATTTCTCTTACTACCCACCTGACTGCACGTCATTATTTATATATTAAAATGTCACATCATTATTTATATATTAAAATATGATCTGTTTGGCAGCGGATGTGGCTCAATCAGTTGGACACCCACCTCATACATGGGAGGTCCCGGATTCAGTTCCCGGTGCCTCCTAAAGAAGATGAGCAGGCTCAATGAGCAGAGACAACAAACAGATACAACAAGGAGAGACAATCAGCAGACACAAGCAAGCAGACAACGAGCAGACAGACTAGGAATCCATCTCAGGGGGAGAAAAAAACCTATTAAAAAATGTGATCTATTTAATCTTTGCACTTCTTTGTTTCTTAATCATGTGATTTTTCACCCCATTAAAAATAAAAATCTAACTCTTCGAGTCAACAAGAAAAATCTCGGGCCATGGCCAGGACTCCAGGGCCCGTGGTCCGCACAGCAGAGGCCAGTGTTCCAGATGCTACAGGCACAAGCCCCCGGGCACAGAGGGTGCTGATCCAGGACTGGCTTATTCCGGGGTGCTCATCATGCTGGAGAACTTCCTCATGCCCAATGACAAGCTCTGCTTCCCACCGTCCGTGTCAAGTGGCCTCGACACTGACAGAGTCCAGTCTCCACGTGATGGGCTGCGAACTCACCAGGCAGGGGTATCCTGCTCTGCCTCGCGCAGGTGGCCATGGCTGCTGAACAGGTGCTGTTCCAGCAGTTCTTTTATACCAAGTTCTTTGTGAAGCATTCCATGGAGCATGTGTCAATGGCCTGTGTTCACCTGGCCTCCAAAAGAGAAGAGGCCCCAAGGCGGACATGGATGTCATCAATGTGTTTCATCACCTTTGACACGTGAGAGAGAAGAAGAAACCTGTGCCTCTGCTATGATCAAGATTATGTTAATTTAAAGAACCAAATAATAAAGGCAGAAAGATGAGTTCTAAAGGAGCTGGGCTCCCACATCCACATGAAGCACCCTCATAAGATAATGGTTATGTACCTTCAGGTGTTCGAGTGGGAGTGTAACAAAAACACCTGGTCCAAATGTCATGGGTAGCCTCCAAGGGTAAGTGACTAAGACTTCTCCTCTGCTGTCCAAGAGCTTTGGTGCAGGGACAGCGGCCGTCTTCAGCAGGGCCAGGACAGGCTGTCCGCAGTAGGCTGCTCTAGGCAGGTGGAATGCCCACGATAGCATAGTGATGGCCGACTGCTGCTTATGGCTCTCGGACGATTGTGCTGCTTGTTAATCCTGCCCTGCTTTGATCACTGTACCCCTTAGACCTGATAACTGTCTCAATTTGAATTTTGTCCCTTTAAAACTGTACTTGCACAATAAAGATGAAAAAGCAAAACAAAAATATTATGGAAGGCTGTAAGAATTGATGTGTCAATTGGGCTGGCTGGGGATTCAGACTGCAAGTGTGGGATTATATCATTATTTTCAGAGGTCCTAAAGTTGCTCTTTTTAGCAGTTAAGTGTTGAGATAGTCTAATAAAAGGTGTGCATTTTTAAATTATTCGATGGACACTTCAAATATAGCAATACATTTAAATACATGTTTTGAGGACATTTGTTTTGTTTTTAAGACTTAAAAGTTAATGAATCAATATTATCACTCTTTGAGTACTTAAAAATTTCATTAGAACAACAACAGCAAAAGGCTACTGATGGTTATGTGCATCAATATGTGATCTGTTCACCTGCAAAGTTGTTTCCAGACCTACAACAGTGCTGTCCGCCCAGTAGCTTTTCCATGACTGTCGATGTCTCAAGCTTTCACAACCAGATGCTGATATAGGCGTCTGTAACATTTATAGTCTAGAAATCTCTGAGTGGGCTTGTATATTACAGTCTCCAGGGTTTAGGGCAAAAAGATATTGGGGTGGGGGACGTATACCTTAAATGATAGTGTGCCTTATCTTGCTATGGATACGGCCAGGATTGGGATATGTTAGGAGCAGTAAATATATCACCTACTCAACTGTCCTCTCGTGGAATTAATTCTTTGCTTTTGTAATATTGAAAAAACTACTATTTGATTTTAGTCTAGTAAATCTTAGAGAAATACAGCTTAAGGACACTGTTGAAAATACAGTCAGTTTTAAAACCCTTTAACTTTAAAAATGCACATTTTGTATTTTTACATATTTTTAAGTACGGTAAAGTTTTTTTTAATGTACTGATGTGATTAAAAAAAACAACTAGAAAAATCTCAAAATGACATGGTAAAATAAACATCCCATTGACTTTCAGTCTATAAAATAACTAAACCTTCCTCTCTCACACACCACCTTCCCTCCCACCCCACCCTATTTTTAGGACAAATGAAATCGAGCCCCTGGCTCACTCCCAGGCTGGAGAGTAAGGATATCCTTACTTTGAATGAAACAGAGAAGGTTGAAACCGAAAGATTGAATAGATTTGAATTAAAAAAAAAAAAAAAACACTTTCCCTGAAACAAAAGCATTTAAGAAAGTTCAGCAAAGGTTAGGCATGCTGAGAATGCTTCATTTCCTGGCATCTTCTGATTAGCTTTTAAGATAATTAATGGAGATGAGAGTCTTCCCTGAGCAACAGCCACATTCCTAGACAGAAAGCAGGAAGGGCAGAGCTGAGAATTCTGAAGATTGGCTCAACCACTTCTTTTGCATCTATAAATCCCCTCTCTTGTGCCAGTGACCCCAGGGTGACCTCAGGGGCAAGACTTTGATGTGTGAGTTAGGTGACACTCAAGCTTCTAGCATTTTGCAAGCATTTCCCTTAACTATGCATCACATCCCTTTTCTAAGAGAGAAATGTGCCCACACATACAACCCGCATAGCAACCCAATGTGGCAGTTCTTATTCTTGCTCTCATTCTCATTCTCATTCTCATTCTCACTCTCATTCTCACTCTCATTCTCATTCTCATTCTCACTCTCATTCTCACTCTCATTCTCATTCTCATTCTCATTCTCATTCCCATTCCCATTCCCATTCCCATTTTGCAGATGAGGATCTGAGGTCCAGACAGATTTAGTAACTTGCTCAATACCATATAATAAATGTTACAGCTGGGATGATCCCCAAATTTGTCTAACTCTAGGGCCTGAGCTATAAAAAGAGGTCACATTTCTGCCTTTTTTTTTTTTAATAACCTATTTGCTTTTCCAGGTCTCAATGCTGGGTTGGGTACTTGCCCTGGTCCTTTTCATGCAAATATTCACTCCCTACATTCAGTTATGAGGCTGCACAGAGAAAACAAAAGTTGTCCTACAAGAAACTCTTCACTAAAAGAACTCAGCACTTTTATATTTCATCCCTCCTGGGCCAGTACACTAGCCAGTACTTCTGAAGTGATGACAAGTGTCCTCTCGGTCTGCTGTTTTACATAGTGCGCATGCGAAAAATGCAGGCATGGCAAATCTTGGGAAATAAAAATTTTCTGTGAAGTGGGTGAAAGTGTTATTGGCAAACTGCTCAAATCAGACACAAAGCCATTAACAAAAGTTCCACCAGTTAACAATTGAAGAGGAGAAAATCCAAGGGTGATGACAAGACAGGTGCTTCAAAAGAGATCATTTGAACATCAAAGGATTGAGCTGAGGCCCTTAGAAAAACTGATGAAGCCCTAGGAATATTTAAAAAATTAAAAAATTTAAAAAAATCAAAAAAAGACCTTGTTTATGAGTGTACCATGAAAACCAAGCAGAGTGAAGGATTGTAATATTCTCTTGCACAAGTGTGTCAGAAAACAATTATGCCAAGAAAAACAATCAACACTCTATCAGTCAACACTTCTGGTTTGATCTAAGACTTAGGGCAAGATGTAATTATAACTTGAGTTCAATAACAGATAAAATAAAGTTATTTTCATACACAAGATGAAACCAGTGTTTTCAATGTAACATCCCAATGGAACCCTCCCTCTCCCTGTTTCCTGAGACAGGTTGTCCCCATTTTAAAAGGATTGGCTTTGAGGTCTCCTGGAACCAATCACCCCTGGATAGTGAGGGCCTCGTGGGCTTCATTTATTTTCTTACATTCCTATTACCAGGTAGGTTATCTGGGTCTGGCTTTACATTTGAGGAAACTGAGGCACTGAGGACACAATTATTTTGAGCAGACAATCCAGTGTTTTGCCCAGCTCTGCCTGACCCCCACAGCCAGGCTCTGCCTGTTAGCTGATTCCAGTGAAGCAGTGCATGACTGGCTTGGTGAATCCATCAATGAGTGCCACCTACCCATCCACTAGGAAGAGAAGAGGTATTCCCCAAGCAGGGAGGGGCACCCTGGGTCCTCTGGTTGGCCCAGTCCCCCCTCTACTTCTCTCTAGATTTCTTCCTCCAGTTATGCCCCAATTCGCAGGATCTTTTCAGGGGGCCTGAACTTCCTGCTTCAGGGCCCCCAATGAATGAGACCTCCCCTGGCCTACCCCTCTGCCTTCTGTCTGAAATGAACCTGTTTGGCGTTCTCAACCTCCACCTGCACTCTCTGTCAGGCAATTGGTGCCACAAACTGGCTCAGACGTGTTTCTAGACTGACAGGAAGAGCCCAGCATGCTGGCTGTGGCCAACCATAGACAGGTCTCTACCTTTGTGGTCTAACCCAGAAAAGCCAAGAAAGAGAGCCATGTCACACAGGAAGAGGCCCTCACTTGCCAGAAGACAACCTGAGGCAGGGAAGTGCTAAATGTCGGGGCAGGGTGAATGGGGAGGCGGGGCTCACCTAAAGCAGATCTCCACTTCTGCCTTAAAAACTTGGAATTAACGCAGGGTTTTGTTGTCTTTTGTTTCTTTGTTTTGGTTTAAGTAGAAAAAGCTCTTAATCCAAACTTTATTTTAACAGATGAACCAATTAAAGTGCAAAGAGAATATGTGATTAGCTGAAGTCGCATAGCAGGGCAAGGCCAAGACATGGTCCCAGACACCCGGAGGATCAGTCCATTTAGCATCCTCTCAGTCATGTCCCTGACCTGAACATTGTATCCACATCTGCAAGGAAATCCTTATGTTACAAATTCCTCTTAGTTCCCTGCAGGCAATGATGGGAGTGATGATACTGTTTCTGATTTATTTTGTATAGAATTACATGCAAAAAAAACAAAACACTTCAAGAATTGAAAGACACCAATTTCCTCTTTTCTTCTGCCCCATCACATTTTTTTTTTACCAGACAAATCCCCCAAGAGATAAGGTATCTCTTCCAAAATTGGGTGGGGCAAGGAAATAAAACTAGAAAGGAGCCTTCTCAGGGAAAGTTTCTGGGCTTGCTGAATGGTTAAGACACTGGGCTTCCATTCAAACAGAATAAATTGTGACTGCACAACTTAGCTGTGTGAGCATGGCAGCTGAACTAACATCTCTGAGCCTCAGCCACCTCCTCTGTAAAATGGAGATAATCATTATGACCTCACAGTGCTGTGAGGTTTAAGCCAGCTGCTGTGTGTGAAACACCCAGAGTAAAACTCAAAGATATTTTGTGTGAAGTACTGGATTAAGCTTCAATGATAGACTTCTTCCTTGTCCCCCTCTATAGGGTCTCATCCCTCCAAATCTTAATTCCAGAACATTAGGGACACCTCCTCCTCTCCAGCTGTAATGCTGTCAATTTGTGGCAGGAAGCGCCATGCGGAAGGTAGATAAGAGACTGGAGGCAGTGAGCCTGGCTGGGCTCTGGCTGACCCCACTGCCCACATGCCCCAGTGACAGGCAGTGGCCCAGAGTCCTTCTATGCACACCTGGGAAGCTTATTCCTGGGCTCAACCTATTGTCCAGGCTGCCAAGCAGAACCTCTCAGAAGGTTCAGGTCCCCAAATCCTGTTTCCAAGTAGCTTCTGCTCTAGAGCCAAGTCTCTCGAATCCTGAGGAGGAGGCAGGAGCTTTGCCCTGCCCAGCCCGTATTCACATCCCTGCCTCCAAGGCCAGGAAATGAGGTGCTGGGATAATACCATGTTCCAAGGCTGCTGTTCACAGTCCAAAATGGCACCTCATTCGGAGCTGCAGGAGGCAAGGGCCGGAAGCCAGAGGTGCCCTATTGTTCTTTGTCATCAACCTGAGGGGGAGGGTAGACACCAGGCTGCAGCATTTCACTGGAACAGTTGCTGCATTAAAAGAAAGGGCCTGGTAGTGGTGTCAGCAACCCTGGCTTGTGTGCTTGGCTTGGTCACCACGTATCCAGTGCCTGCTCTGTTACCTGTAACAGTAGTTCTCAAAGTGGGGTCCAGGAACCCCTGGGGGGGGTGTCTATGAGGTCAAAACTATTTTCATAAGAATATTGTTGTTATTTTCCCCTTTCGCCCTTATTCTCTCACTTGTATACAGTGGAGTTTTCCAGAAGCTACATGTTGTCTGATGACATCAGACAACTAATGAAATGTGTGTTTGTGTTTTCTTGTGCTTACAAAATTTCTCAGCTTTCATTTCTAGTATGGTATGTCAGTAAATAGAACCCATGTAAACCAAAGCTCTTTGAGGTCTGCAATACTTTTTAGACATCTAAGGGGGTCCCCACGCTGATGAGGCCCCTCACTCCTTGACCTGGACAGCAATGAACAATGAACAGGCCGTCTGGGCTGTCTCTGCACCCTGCAAGAAGCCACCTTTTATAATCATTTCCTTCTACCTCATAAATGCTCCACTCCAAGAATACACGAGCCTGGAGAAGGGAGCCTGGGCCATACTGGGGAGCTTGGCAGAGCCACTGCTTTCTGAAGGGGGAGTGAGTGGCAGTCCCGGGAGCTCCGCTAACAGTATCCATGTGGGGCACCCCATGAAGACAGGAGCAGGGGTTCTGTGATGACACTGCAGTCTTGCCATTCACATGTAGGTTACTCCTTCCACTTGGTGGGTCAATCCCAGGCTCCCCATAAGCTCACAGTTCCCTGGCAGTAATTAGTGGGCAAGCCCTCAGGGGATGAGCCTCAGTCCTACATGCCCTCGGGACTGCCCTCTCTTTTCCATCTCATTTCTCCAGGTCTTCTCCTTCATCCAGCTTCCCTGTCATCCAGACCAACGCTGTTCAATAGAAAAAGAATGCAAGTTACATATGTAATTTTGAATTTTCTAGTAGCCACTTTTTAAAAAGTAACAAGGGAAAGGTGAGATTAATTTTAATAACATTTTATTTAACCCTACATATCCAAATGTTATCATTTCTATATAAACAATTAATAATGAGCCATTTTATATTTTTGGTACTAAACGTTGAAAATCCAGTGTGTATTTTAAACTTTCAGTACATCTCAATATGGATTTACATTTTCATTAGAAATACTTGATCTAAACACAGATTTCATAAAATTTACACTGGAAAAAGTAGATTCACATACCCATCTTGTTCCAAGCATATTTAAAGGTTTTCCAATAACTGAACCAAATATTTAGGTATCAATTTTTTTAATTAAAATGAAAATTAATTTTAAATTAAATGAAATTTAAAATTCAGTTTCTCAGCCTCGGTAGCCACATTTCAATTTCAAGTGCTTAATAGTCACATATGGCTAGTGGCTACCGTGTTGGAAAGTGCAGGTCTAGATTGTCATCCCCTCAACCCCTACTGACTATTTGTAATTAGCTATAATTTATAATTAAAATGTATGTGTAAAAATAATACATGTTCATTATTCAAAATTCAAACATTATAGAAATACACAATATAGAGCATAATATACCCAGTATTCCCACAGGGTTATTGACAGCTCTTGTCAACAATGTGGTACATATTTCTCATATATGTAATTTTGTTCATTGACTGTTATTAATAATAATAATTTGTAAAAGCAGGATAATTGTATTTATTCCTTCCTACAGTTGAGCACCTATGTTTCATGCACAGTGCTAGAAGGGGTGAACAGATTGACAAGCTCTTGACTTATGAGACTTACATTCCAGTAGGGGTGAGGGCAAAAGAAAATAAAAAAGGAAACAAACAAGATAAGCAGATAAGGATAAGCACTCCAAAGAAAGTTTAATAAAATAATGAGTCGGGGAGTGACTTGGTGTCCCTTGGGAAAGGATAGTGAGCCATGAATCGATGTAGGCAAATGTCTCTGGGCAGCAAGAAAAGCAAGGCAAAGACTCTGAGGCAGGAATGACATGTTTGCTCATGCAACACTTTTTTTTTTAATTTAATACTATTTTATTGGACTATTCGTCCAAAAGTATACTATTACACCTTTTCAAAATCAACTAGCTATTTTTTTAGTACAATAAAAAAATCCAAACAAAACAAAAGGGTGTACAATGAAAAGAAATTTCCTTTTCACCCAGTCCCCAGTCTACTGCCCTAGACAAAACCATAAATGATTTTGTGTAATCTTACAGAAATCTCTCTATATATGTGTGTATACATATACTTCATATATATTCTATCTATCTATCTCAATGTCTATCTATGTATCCATCTTTATACAGATAAGATCATCTAATAAACACCATTCCAAACCTTCTTTTACCAACTAATTAATATATTATTTTTGAATAGGTCATGCATATACCTGTCACTAAATCTAAAAGGTACAAATGAGTACATAGCAAAAAGCAGATCTCCCTTCTACCCTGTTCCCCAGACGTGGAGGTCTTCTCTTCAGAGGCAAGCTGTCTTGGTTTCCCAGGGCTGCTATGACAAATAGCATAAACTCGGTGGTTTGGCAACAGGAATTTATTGTCTCACAGTTTTGGGGGCTCCAAGTCCAAAATCAAGATCTCAGCGGGCCATGCCTTCCTTTGTTCTGCAGCTCCTTGAGATTCCTCTGCCACATGGTGATCCCTCCCCTTCGTCTGTTCCTCTGGTTTCTGCTGACGTCTGGCTTCTATTGACTTCTGGTTTCTACTTCCATGTCCAACTTCCTTTGCTTAGGAGGACTTCAGCCATGTTGGAGTGTAGGAGGAGATGTGGGGGGCGGCGAGGGTGGTAAGGAAGCTCCGAGCGCACTGGCCGAGAAAACCAGGGCGTAGACACCGTCTTGGCGCCAAATGCCGCAACCAACCAGGGACGGACGCTATCGTAGCTACCACAGCCAATCGGCTGCTGACACCGGTAGCAACTTCTCCTTGCCATGTGCTTCAAGATGGCCACCGCAGCTCGGCCCTGCCCCCTTTCTCTCATACACATTCTATACCTTATATGGGCATAAACCCATCCCAGCCAATCAGAATCTGCCCAGTATACCTTACCCATCCCCTGCCCCACTCAGCCCTCCCGCTCTTTAAATATCAGAGCTCACCCAATAAACTCAGACTTGGAGCCCAACCTTGTCTCTGGAGTGTGCGATGTCTCCGTATTCGTTACTCATCGTCCGCTGGTAACTGGGAAGCTTCCGTCTCCCCACTCTCGTCTGCGGCCCGGAGATGCAGACCCCGGCCCTCAGCTCGCGGCGCTCGGGGACGCCCGAGCCCGGTGAGCCGCACCCCGCTCCCTTCGTTCCCCGACCACCGGGTCGCTGAGGGACCGCCGTCGTCGGATGCCCGGCGACATTGGAGTAAGGCCCAGCCTCTGTCAGTTTGACCTCACCTTCGCTAAGAATAACATCTTCAAAGGGCCATTTACAAATGGATTCCCATTCACAGGAATGCAGATTAGGACCTGAATGTGTCTTTGTTGGGGACATGATGCAGTCCGCACAGACAGAATCACTACCTTCCTCTGATTTCTTCCTGAGACGGTCAAAGCACGTGTAAACATACATGTGGTCCTGTGTTCACCACACAAATTGTATCTATAGCCTGTGTAGTGTACCATCATGCAGGGGTACATAATTTATTTAGCTAGCTCTCTATTGAAAATCATTTAGGGGAATTCCATTATTTTTATGCTTTAACAAAGAGTTCTGTAATGAACATCCTTGTACATAAATCTATTAGAATAATCCTTTACAGAGAAATTGCAGGTCAAAAGGCATTTGAATTTAAAATTTATGTCAATATCGTCGATTTTCCCTCCAAAGAGTTTGCGCCAATTTACACATTTTCCAACTGTGCAGAAGGGTGCCGTTTTCGCTGCAGCTCAGCTAAACTGTTTATTACAAAACCTGTTTAATCTTTGACAGTCTACTAGGTGAAAAATATTATCTTGCTCTTAAGTTTTAATTAGCATTTATTTAATTATGCATGCAATTGGTCATTTTTCTTTGTTTACAAACCATTTGTATATTTTTTTTTCTGCCTCTAGCTGTCCTTTGCCCATTTTTCTATTGGGCTGTCTATCCTTTTCTTATTGAATTGTAAACTTTTAAAATATATATTCAGCAAATTAGATCTCTGCCATTTATATAGTTTTCCCTAGGTTTTTATTTGTATTTTAATTTATCTTTACAGTAATTCTTTGCTGTGCAGAAACTCAAAATTATTATGTGGCCATACTTACTGGTCTTTCCTTTTATAGCATCTAGGTTTTGTCTTAGATAGCCTTAGAAAGTCTAGTGCCAGTGTGAGACTATGAAAATTTTAAATTCTCTCATGTTTATTTTTAACACTTTTTATGATTTCTTTTTCTTACACAAGTTTGTGATCCATCTGGAATTGTTTTGGCGTAAGGAATAAGAAGGCAGCAATGCCTTTTTTTAACAGAATGGCTAGCCATTTAACCCAACGCCACTTATTGAATCTTTACCCCACTGATTTGAAGCAGGTTTTGATAGGAGCTGCCACAGTTTTAAGAAAGCGTCAATATTGGGGCCGAGAACTTGAGAGCAGCGCATATTGCAGCAGTAGGCCTGGCTGTGAACGTGAAGACACCCTCGATGGCAGAGCGTGTTCCTGTGCAGCACATCTCTCGGAGGTATCCCCCTGCCCCTCAGCGGTGTTTCTCACGGCCAGCCCAAGGTGGCTCCATGTACTGTTTGGTAATCACAAATAAAACTCTTAAGACATCATTTAAAAAATGAGCACAGTGAACATGTCAGAAAAACAATATATGCAACTTCACTCACCACATTTGAAGCAAATTTTAAAGGACAAGGTTTTGAGGTGTCATAAAAGAGAGGCAGCCGGGTATATGTGCCCAAAGTGGAAAGCCGGAGCCCTGGCCCCTTGTTCCAGCCATGTAGCCTTTGACAATCTCCCTTCTCTCTGCCTTCCCTTTCTCAAGTTTAAAATATGAAGGTAACGCTAGAAAATGAGGTTCCTTTTGGCATCAATATTCGAGTTTCCAGATCTGCCTGGGAGCCTCCTTCTGGGAACTGTTGATAAAATTCTCCTGGATGGACTCTCACAACCTGAGGGTTTTTTGTTATTGTTGTTTTTAAGATTTATTTTACTTATTTCTCCCCACACCCTCATTGTTTGCATTTGCTGTCTGTTTGTTCTGTGCTGGTCGTTTTTTTTAGGAGGCACCAGGAACCGAACACAGGGCCTCCCATGTGGGAGGGAGGCACCTAATCACTTGAGCCACTTCCGCTCCCTTGTTTTTTGTTGTTGTTGTTTTTGTTTGTTTTTTTGTTGTTGTTTTTTGAGGTCCCGGGACCTCTTATGTGGAAAGCCAGCACCAAACACTGAGCAACATTGGCTCCCCTGAGTTGGTTTTCTCATTTGTTTGTTGTTTGTTTTTGTTTTTGCTTTTAGGAGGTACCCAGGATGGAACCCGGGACCTTGTATATGGGAAGCAGGCACTCAACCACTTGAGCCACATCTGCTCCCCAAGGGGTTTTTGAATTTGCTTGCTCTGAAAGTCTCAGATCAGGACGCCAGAATGAAGTCTTTCCCTTGCCTTGCCATTATTTTCAGAAGACTTTTCAGAAATTTCTCCTGAAGCTAGCGGAGCCTCCTGTCTCCCCGGATCTTACTTTTTGAAAAGAACAATAAATTAGGATGGTCACCGCAACCATTAACAAGGTTCCTTTTTCAGTCAAGAGTCTAGACACTGAGAAATGTAAAAAAAATTTTTAAAAAGGAAATGCTGAGAGTTTCCCTAGATGATAGAAAGAGCTCACCCCTGGGGGACTGAGACTCAGGCTGCGTGACCAAGCGAAAGGCGCAGAATGTAGAAAATCCACTTCCCATGGAAGATCACCAGCTTAAAGTTGTTTATACCCTGAAGCCACCAAATCAAGAAGTACTCAAAACAATTATATCCCAAGAAGTTTAGGAAGCATGGGAAAGATTATTGTCTTTTTTAAAAATTATTGGGATTGTTTTGTAAGTCTCTAGAAGTATACAACACACACGCCGGGCTGAAATTAGAAGCCTGAAGCCTTGCTTTAATGAATCCTACCTAAGAGTTGATTTATTTTAAATAAAACTTTCCTTTCAACAAGTTAAACAGCTAATAAAAAGTTAGTTTTTTACATAATCCTTAAAAGTTTCTAAATGGTTTTCAAAATTAGTTTAAGCTCTTAGACTTACGTGTGTAAAAAAATGCAACAGATAATTTCAGGGAAATTTATTTCTAGATGGGCACCTCTTGTCTGCATCTTACTTCTGTCATGTGAAACAATTGAATGTTGAAGGCTCCAACAGCAAAGCTACTGTGTTACAACATCCCAGGGAAACTCACCTGCCTTAAAGTGGCTTTTTCTGGACAAGCCTGCTCAGTCAATTCCACCCCCTACCACCCACCCCCAGACTCCAGCTTCAAAAAACTCCCTGAAATGGAAACTCAAGTATCTACCGACAAAAACTTGTGCAGAGGCAGTGAGCCTCACCCACTCCCGGCCCTCTCCCTCCCCCATCTCCCCCATCCCCACCGTCTGAACAGTGGACTGCACCGTTGCAGATGGGATTGGGAAGCAGAAATGAAATAAATATTATGAATTTTGATGTGTATGAGTTTTGTAGCAAGTGAAAGTTCTCTTTAGATTTGCTTGTTATAACTTAAGTTTTCAACATAGAGAAGCAAAAGAAAAACGTGAAAAGAATTGAGCCTCAATGTCTAGAGGCCTTGGTACCAGTAATCCGACGGTATATCTGGTCATCCAAGAGGCTTCTGGATTCCATATTCATGGATATGACAATTCAGCACTCAAAGACCTAACTGTCTTTCACTTGTATTGCAAAGGAAAAGGCCTGGAAGGACTCGTTTCAAATGCCAGCAGCGTCTCCCTCTGGGGAGGAGGATGGCGCTGAGGGGAGAAGGTGAAGTGAAAAGGATGCTTTTTATTTTATCCACACGTGTTTTATTTTTTTATAACTGGCATTTTTAAAAGACCTAAATTGAATCAGTGGACTCCATAAAATAAATAAGTGCAGAGAAACTGGGGCCACAACTATGCTTTGGGTTGATGATTGGCTCACATTCTCTAACCAGAGCCTCTGGTCCCAGCTAAAGACCACTCCTGTGGAATTGTCTTATCCGATTTGTCTCATCAGTTCTTCTCTAATTCCTTTTTTTTAGGAGGTGCCAGGGATTGAACGCAGGACCTCGTACATGGGCAGCAGGAGCTCACCACTTGAGCTACATCTGCTCCCATCTTCTCTGATTCTTTAAGGATGATTTGTAAATAATGTTTCTTTGCTGACCTGCCCCTCAGTTTGAGGCGTGAGTGGGAAGGCCAGAAGGGCGGTTTGTAGAAGACAGTCCTGGCGGGCTGAGCAGGGTATGCAGAGGTGAGAGATCCCCAGTGGCCAGTGAGGTCTGAGCCACAGACACGCACATCTTTGCTGAGATTCTCCATTTCCATCTCCCACAGGACTCTAGAAAGTGAGTTACTTCAAAGGCAAGAAGACTTTGCCTTGTAGGAGGAGGCAGGCCCCAGCAAACTGGTAGGTGGGCTGTGGGAGCTGGCTCGGGAAACTGAGGGGACCATGAGGGGGGCTGCAAAGGGGGTCAGGAGGAGAGGGGGCGCTTGGGCTATGCCAATGGGAGGGTTTTCCCTGCCAGGAGATGCAGCACATTTCTCACTAAGAGAAACAGCAGGAGAAAATACTGACACTAACCCCAGCACGAACCATTGTGAGGCACTCAGGTGAAGAGAGCAAGCTAAACCTGCCTCCCCCACACACACACCTTACCCCCCCAGCAACTATGGGCACTGTTTTAGTTAGCTAAGGCTGCTGAAGGCAATGTACCAGAAGTGGGTTGGCTTTTACAATGGGGATTATTAACTTGCAAGCTTACAGTTCTGAGGCCATGAAAATGTCCAAAGCATCATCAGGGGACACTTTCTCCCCAGAGATTGGCTGTCAGTGATCCTGGAATCCTGTCATATGTCAAGGCACATGGTGATGTTTGCTGGTCTCTCCCTTCTTTGGGTTTCATTGCTTTCAACTGCTGGCTTCTGGGGCTTTCTCTCTCAGCTTCTGTAGCTTTCTCACGCTGAGCTCCTGTGTCTTTATATGTATTCATCCCATTTGTAAAGGATTCCAGTAAGAGGATTAAGACCCAACCTGAGCC
>JAQZBX010012158.1:30658-41825 GCA_029593785.1 Cabassous unicinctus | reverse complement strand
TTGTAAAATTGTCTATCTGAGATTTCACTTTAATTTGATTAAATTATGACTTGGGCTTTGATTGGACCATGTCAGTAGGGCATTGGGTCCCCACCCCTTGGTTGGTAGGGGCTCACAGAGAAAAGACATGACAAAGGACAGAGTTAAGAGTTTTTGAGCTGGAGCCCCAGGAAATAAACATGCAGGAGAAGAACACAGAGAAGCAGATACCAAATGCCCTGGGAAAAGAGATAAGCCATTTGCCTGATAGTTTGCAGCTGCAGAGACCAAAGCCCTGACCAGCTGAGCCTGGAGTGAAATGAGCCCTGGGATAGGGACAAGACTAATTCCATCCTACAGCTGCTCTTGGAAGAAGCTGGTTCCACAGAGCATTCAGAGGAAGAAGGAGGCTGAACCTTTGCAGATATTGGCAACCATCTTGCTCCAACACATGGCAACAGACTTTCGTGAGGGAAGTAACTTATGCTTTAGAGGCTTGCAACTTTACACTTCTATCACCAAATAAATACCCTTTATAAAAACCAAACTATTTCTGGTACTTTACATCAGCACCCCTTTGGCTGGCTTATACACCTCCGAAAGTGAAGTACAAAGTGTGACCCATGAGGAAATACACTATACTCTAAAAGAGCTACATGAGTTTTCCAACTTATATAGATGGAAATTAGGGGAATACATGTGGTAATGGATACTGAGAGTATGGGATAATGGTAGAAGGAACATACAGTTGGATCAGGCTGAATTTATTGATATGGGCTGACAAAACAGAAATTCGGCACTCAACTGTAGCTGAAGTGGTTAGAAAGTGCTCTAACAATTTGTTTGGGTGGCTGACTGAAACATGGACAAAAATATAGCCTAGAATATCAGGCTGAGATGCCCAATTTGCCCTGGTATACAGTAGAAGAAGGAATTCAAAGAATTAGAGAGATTGAAAAGCTAGAATGGATTTACCATTTAAGATCTGCCCACCCACCCCAGGAATGTCCAGAGGACACACCTTTAACCAAGATTGTGAGGAATAAAATTGTAAGACTAACTCCATCTTCCCTGAAGAGCTCTGTGGTTGCTATTCTCAGTAGTCCAGATATTACTGCAGGAACTGCTGTAATGAAACTAGAATCTTTAAACATTATGGGGATGATCAGATCTTGCACCGATAAAAGTTAAGTATCAGTAGTTAATCACCAAAGATGAGGTGGGTGTGGCTACTGCAATGAAAGGCAGACTCAAAACAGCAATCAGAAGATTCTGAGTTGCATAGAGCTATGGCATTGGCAATTAGATCATGGGATATCTAAAAGTAAAATTCATGGACAGTCTACTAAATTCCTACATGATCTGTATAAGCAGAAGAGTTCTAGGTTGAGTGAACAAAACCTTAACTTGAATTAAAAACACAGAATTACAGCCCCTTAATCAATTCCCGGACTTGAGACAGTTTACGGATTCAGAGCCCCTTGAATGAGAAGTCCAGGTCCCCTTGGGGAAAGATCCTGTTTCACTGCCAAAAATTTACACTGTTAATCTTCCTCCCAGCTTTCCCCAAGGAGACCTAGGGCCTTTTGCTAGGGTAACTATGCATTAGGAAAATGGAAATGATCAGATATTTTGTGGATTATTAGACACTGGCTCAGAAGTGATATTAATTCCAGCACACCCAAAACATCACTGTGGTCCACCAGTCAGAGTATAAGATTATGGACATAAGGTGATTGATGGAGTTTTTGCTCAGGTGCATGTCACAGTAGGTCTAATGGGTTCATGGACCCATTCTGTGGATATTTCCCAAGTTCCAGAATGCATAATTGGAATAGACAAACTCAGTAACTGGAAGAATTCCCACACTGGATCCCTGACTTCTGGATCCCTATTATGGCAGGAAAGGCTAAGTGGAATCCCCTGGAACTTCCCCTACCTAGCAAAATAGTAAATCAAAAGTAATACTGGATTCCTGGAGGGTTTGCAGAGATTAGTACCACCAAGAAAGACTTGAAGAGTTCAGGATTGGTGATACCCAACATATCCCCATTTAACTCTCCTATTTGGCCTGTGCAGAAAACAGATGGATCTTGGAGGATGACAGTAGATTATCATAAACTTAAGCAGGTGGTGATTCCAATTCCAGCTTCTGTCCCAGATGTGGTATCATTGCTTGAGAAAATGAACACATCACCTGGTACCTAGTATACAGCTATTGATCTGGAAAATGCTTTTTTCTTAATTTCCATTAGTAAGGACCACCAGAAACAGTTTGCTTTCAGCTGGCAAATCCAGAAATATATCTTCACTGTCCTGCCTCAGGGGTAGAGCAACTCTTCAGCCCTATGTCATCATATTGCCCACAGAAATCTTGATCATTTCTCCCTCCCATGAGACATCACACTGGTCAATTATAGTGATGATATCATGATAATAGACCTAGTGAGCAAGAGGTAGCTCACTAGACTTATTGGTAAGGCATTTGTGGGAGGCAGTATGGGAGATAACTACAACAACACAGGGGCCTTTCACCTCGGTGAAATTTCTAGGTGTCCAGTGGTGTGTGGCTTGTAGAGATATCCCTTCTAAAGTGAAGGATAAGCTCTTGCATCTAGCTGCTCCTATGACCAAAAAGGAGGTACAATGCTTAGTTGGTCTCTTCAAAATTTGGGACAACACATTCCTCATTTGGGTGTACTCATTTGGCCCATCTACTGAGTGACCAGAAAAGTTGCTGGTGTAGATTGGGCACCAGAACAAGAGGAGGCTCTGAAACAGGTCCAGGTTTCTGTGCAAGCTGCACTACCACTTGGGCCATATGATCCAGCAGATCCAGTGGTGTTGGAGGTTTCAGTGGCAAATAAAGTTGCCTTCTGGAGCATTTGACAGGCCCCTAAAGGATAATCACAGCTCAGACCCTTCAGATTTTGGAGCAAAGTCCTGTCATCACCTGCAGATAACTACTCTTCTTTTGAGAAACAGCTTTTGGTGGGCTACTGAGCCTTAGTAGAGACTGAATGCTTAACCATGGGCCACCAAGTTATCATGAGACCTAAGTTGCCTATCATGAGCTGGCTATTGTCTGATCCACCAAACCATAAGTTTAGGCATGCACAGCACACTCCATAATTAAGTAGAATTTGTATACACGAGATAAGGCTTGAATGGGTCCTGAATGAACAAGTAAGTTACATGATGAACCAGCCTAAAGGCCCAAGGCTACTACACCTGCCAAGTTACCTTCTCTTTCCCAGCCCAGAGTTATGGCCTATTGAGGAGTCCCTTACAATCAGTTGAGTGAGAAAGAGAAAGCTTTGGCCTGGTGTACAGATGTATTTTTTTCCTTTTTTATTTCAGTTAACTTTTTTCTTTTCCAATAATATTTTTTTATTATTTTTTAAAAGATACTTAGATTATATAAATGTTACACAAAAAATATAGGTATTCCCATATGCCCCACTCCCCACACCTCCCACACCCTCCTACATAAAAATTCTTCATTATTGTGGCATATTTATTGCAGTTGATAAATACATCCTGGGGCTTTGCCATTAAGCATGGACCACAGTTCACATTGTAGTCTACACACTCTCTAACACAGTTCTGCATGTTATGTGATGATATAAAATGGCTTCTATCTGTCATTGCAGTGTCATTCTTGAAGATTCTCCAGTCCCAAAAAGGACCACATATTACAAATCTTTTGCCCTTTCCCTACCTCTAGAGCCTCCAGTGGCCACTGGTTCCACGTCAATGTTGTAATTTCTTCCATTGCTAGAATCACAGTATGCCTATAGTAAAATACCAGTAAGTCCACTGTAGTCCATGGTTCTTTCCCCAATCCTGAGGATTCTGGGATGGTGATGTCCACTCCACCTCTAATTGAGAGGGGGCTTATATCCCATGGGGAAGATGGAAGGGAATATCCGGTGTGCAGTTGCCGATTCTCTCTGTTCCTTGGGATGGTCATTTTCCATCCTCATTTCCTTGTTAGTTTTCCTGGGTGAGTCCAATGAGCTGAAGAGTAGGTGTTGCAACTCTGCTGAGGTTCCAGGCTCAGCTAGCACATGGAAAGCACAAAGACTCCAGTCTCTTGGACATACACCTACAAATTCCAGCACCAAGTATAGGTATAAATAGAAGGAACAGATGAGTCATGTGTAGGGGTATTAGTTAGCCAAAGGGGTGCTGATGCAAAATACCAGAAATAGGTCAGTTTTGAATAAGGGTATTTATTTGGGGTAGAACTCCACAGTTACCAGGCCATGAAGCATAAGTTTCTTCCCTCACCAAAGTCCAGTGCCTTGGGTTGAGCAAGACAGCTGCTGATGTTTGCCAGGATTCAAGCTTCTTGGGTTTCTCTCTTCCCAGGCCTGAGTTCCTCTCCAGGATCAACTCCTCTTTTTCCTCCTCAAAGTCAGCCGTAGACTATGAGGCTCTCTAGGCTTTGCCTTTCCCCACAATGCTAGCTGTGAGCTCTCAGGCAAATGACTCATCTCTATCCTGGGGTTTTCTCTCCTTCCTCACCAGAACTCCATCAAAACTGCTCCAACTCTGTTCTTTGCCATGCCTTTTATATTTGATTCCCCACCCACTAAGGGGTGGGGCTCAATGCCCTACTGACATGGCCCAGTTAATGCCCTAATCATAACGTAATAAGGTCCAGATTAGCAGACCAGTTTGCAAGCATAATCCAATATCTATTTTTGGAATTCATAATTACATCAAACTGCCAAACTGCTACAGTAGGGAAGACAAAATTGAGTCCCACTCTGTCACTCTCAGGAGCACAAACTCCAAAGTAGGGCCCACTGGCAAGGAACCAAACTCTGGAGCTATCTGTACTTACCATAGGACCTGGGTGTCTCCAGAGACTTCAGGAGTCCCACTCTTTGGGGTAGTATCCACTTTGGCAGTCCAAGAGATTCTGCTGAGTTGTGCATAAACATTACCTCTGAGATGAACTCCTGACTCACTTTAAAGTATCTTAGCCACAAAAACTCATTTGTCTTTACCTTTTCCCCCATTTTATTCAAGGTCTTTTTCCAGTTGCATTGCTAGTTGGTACTTGGCAGTAATCCCTTGGTCCCAGGGTGGCTCATCCCCAGGAGTCATGTTCCACACTGCAGGGAAGGTAATACATTCATATGCTAAGTTTGGCTTAGAGAGAGGCCACATTTGAGCAACAAGGAGGCTCTCAAGAGGCAAATCTTAGGCACCCCACAACAATAGGCTAAGTTCAAATTTCAGGAGCAAAGGCTCATAAGCATAGTCATCCATATCAAGGGCCCATCTGTGAATCAACCTCCTTCACCAGTCATTGCCCCTGCACTTGTGGGATGGCTGCTACTTCATTAGAGAATGTGGCAGAGCTCTCCAGGATGGGAATTCAATATTCTCTCAGCTATTGTGTAAGTCTTCCCCCTCTGTGACAAAGCCCCGTGATCTTTTGAACTTTTTTATATACCTTATATATATGCCCAGGTGAAATTCCTTCTATGTATCCCCCAACACTGAAACCCCACAACTATGATACTCCCTTGTCCCAGTTGTAACCCGTCTGTGATCCAAAGCTTCTTCAAGAATGAAACTATTAAAATAACCAAATACAATTAATTAAAAAATGAGGTTGTAATGATAAGTTTAAATATGAGAAATAAAATACATATAAATGTTAAAAATCTAAAAGTAAAATAAAATTAAAGATTGGGATATTAAAAAATAATGAAAAATATTGAAAAAAATGTTTTTGACATTTGGTCTTCCATCACTGTAATATCTGCTGTCATGTCTGTATAGTGGTAATTTCTCCCATTTATTCCGCAGTGTCTTACCTTTTTTCTTTTTTTTTTCAAAGAAGCTTTAGGTGACAGTAAATTCACATACAGAATAAAGGGGACTCTCATAAACTCAACATCCTCCCCTTTTCCTCCTTCCCATATTAATACCTTCCTCTATGTGGATGGTACTTTGTTATACAGATACACAAATAGTGAAACATAGCAACTAAACATGGTCAATGGTTTGCTATGGTTTACATTTTAGACCGTACACTTTTATAAATTTTGATGGTATTTAACATGGTCTGTGTCAATCATTGCTAGATCATGGAGAACACTTCCATTGCCCACTAAATACCCCCTGTTTGATCTATTCTATTCCTCCCTGCCCCTCCCCTAGGGGCCTGTGGTGACACCCTGGCTTCACTCCTCAGATGACAAGATTCATAATTACATGCAACAACACTGAGGTCTTGACACACTGGTTTGTCCTCCCCTATTAGGAACTGCCCCTGGTCTTGAGAGACTCCTGCCTCTCTATTTGTGCATAAATCAGTCCTCCTGAGAATGTGAGTCCAACTCCTTCTTCTCATTCTGTGGGAGTTCGCCCACTGACACAGCACATTATGGCAAAATGGTCACTCACACACTCCCTAGAAGCCTGCTAGAGGTGCGTCCTGTCCTGAATGCCCCCCATCCAACACCCTAAACCAGTCATATTGCCATAAAAGCATTCCAAATTTTTTATTTTCAACCACATACTTGCAAATCTCCAGTGTTTATGGGTCCCTCTCCCAACACTACCCCCAGTTTCCTGGACCTTCCAACCTTACCAATCTACCCACTTGTCAAACCTGAACCACCCAACCCAATAATATCACTACCCTTTTCTCATATCCCTTCAATATGCAACTACACACTTTCACCTTATCAAAGATAATGTCCATATGGGTGTTGGCTCACAACCTTCTTCTCCCTTTCTATTTCCAGTAAACTTATCTTCCAGGCAATAGCTCTCTGAGTCTGCTCAAATTACTTAATTCATATCAGTGAGGTCATGTACTATTCATCTTTCAATGCCTGCTTGCTTCACTCAACATAAAGTCCTCAAGATTCATCCATGTTATCCTGTGTGTTAGCACAGTACTTCTTCTTAAAGCTGAGTAATATTCCATTGTATATATGTACCACATTTTGTTTATCCACTTATCTTTTAATGGACATTTGGGTTGATTAAAACTTTTGGCTGTAGTGAATAATATCGCTATGAAGATTGGTGTGCATATATCTTTTCGTGTCTTTGCTTTTAATTCTTCTGGGTATATACCCAGCATTGAAATTGCTGGATAATATGGCAGGTCTATAGTTAGTTTCTGAGGAACTGCCCAAGTGTCCTCCACAATGGCTAGGCCATTCTACATTCCCACCAATATTGGATGAGGGATCCCATTTCTCCACATCCACTCCAATACTTGTAGTCCTCTGTTTTTTTAATAGCTGCCCATCTAATGGGTTTAAGATCATATCACATTGTAGTTTTGATTTGCATTCCCCTAATAGCTAGTGCTAATAGCTAGTGATGTCGAGCATCTTTTTATATGTTTTTTAGCCATTTGTATTTCCTCCTTGGAGAAGTTTCTTTTCAAGTTGCTTGACCATTTTTAAATGGGTTGTTTGTCTTTTTATGTTCGAGGTGTAGAATTTCTTTATATATGCTGGATATTAGGCTCCTATCAGATATATGGTTGCGAAGTATTTTCTCCCATTGGGTAGGCTACCTTTTTACTTTCTTGATAATGTCTTTTGGGGTGAAAAAGTAATTTTGAGGAGATCCCATTTATCTATTTTTTCTTTGGCTGCTCATGCTTTGGATATGAAATTCATGAAACCGTTTCCTTTTACAAGGTCCTGTAGATGCTTCCCTATATTATCTTCCAAGGTCTTTATTGTCTTGCTCTTATATTTAGATCTTTGATCCATCTTGAGTTGATTTTGGTGTAAGGTGTGAGATGACATTCTTCTCTTACTATTTTGTATATGGATATCCAGTTTTCCAAGCACCTTTGTTGAAGAGGCCATTCTCTCCCATTTGAGTGGGCTTGGTGTGCTTGTTGAATATCATGTGACTGTATATGTGATGATATATATCAGAACTCTAAATTCATTACCATTGGTCGGTATGTCTATCCTTGTGCCAATACCATGCAGTTTTGACCACTCTAAGTTTGTAGTATGTTTTAAAGTCAGGTAATGTGATACCTCCAATTTCATTTTTCTATTTCAATATGTCTTTGGATATTTGGGGCCTCTTACCTTTCCAAATAAATTTTGCATATGTTTTTACAAACCATTAAAAAATGCTGTGTTGATTTTTATTGGGATTTCATTAAATATGCAGGTTAGTTTGGGTGGGATAGACATCTTAATGATGATTAGTCTTTCTATCCATGAACTGGGAATACTCTTCTATTTATTTAAGTCTTCTCTGATTTCCTTTAAGAGTAGTGCGTAGTTGTCTTTATTAGTTAAATTAATTCCTAGGTATTTGATTCTTTTAGTTACTATTGTAAATGATATTGTTTTCTTGATTTCTCCTCAAATGGCTCATTATTGGTGTACAGAAATGCTACTGATTTTTGAGTATTGGTCTTATAGGCTGTGACTTTACTGAACTCATTTATAAGTTCTAGAAGGTTTGTTGTAGATTTCTCAGGGTTTTCTATGTATAGGATCATGTTGTCTGCAAATAGTGAAATTTTTAATTCTTCCTTTCCAATTTGGATGCTTTTTACAGCTTTTTCTTGCCTTAGTGCTTGAGAAAGTACTTCTAACACAATGTTAAATGAAAGCAGTGATACTGGAAACCTTGCCTTGTTCCTGATTTTAGAGGGAAAGCTTTTATGATTTCATCATTGAAGATGATGCTAGCTGTGGGTTTTTCATATATACTCTTTATAATGTTCAGAAAATTTCCTTCTATTCCTATCTTTCGCAGTGTTTTTATCAGGAAAGGGTGCTGTATTTTTCCAAATGCTTTATCTGCATCTATAGAGATGATCATGTGATTTTTTTTCTTTCAGTTAGTTTATTTGGTGTATTACATTGATTGATTTTCTTATGTTGAAGCATCCTTGCATACCCAGGATGAAATCCACCTGGCCATGATGTATAATTCATTTGATGTGTTGTTGAATGTGATTATCAAGTATTATTTGAGGATTTTAGCATCTAGGTTCATTAGAGAGATTGGTCTGTAACTTTCCTTTCTTGTGGCATCTTTGTTTGACTTTGGTATTAGGGTAATTTTGGCATCATAGAATGAGTTAGGCAATGTTCCTTCTACATGCATACATATATATATACATATATATACATACATATATATTTGTATATATATATATTTAAGATTTATTTTATTTACTTATCCCCCCCCCCTTGCTTCTTATGCTCACAGTGTCCATTTGCTGTGCATGTTTTGGTGTCTGCTTGACTCCCTTTGATGCATCATCTTGCTGCACCAGCTCATTGTGCCATGAAGGCCATCAGCTCACTGTGCTGGGTGGGCCATCAGCTCACTGATCTGTGTGGGCCAGCTTGCCTTCACCAGAAGGCCCCAGGAATCAAGCCCAGGGCCTCCCCTATGGTAAATGGAGCCTGAGCACTTGAGCCACGTCAGCGGCCCTACTTATATTTTTGAAGGGTTGAAGCAGGATTGGTGTTAAATCTTTTCAGAATGATTGGTAGAATTCACTTGTGAAATTGTCTTGTCCTGGGCTTTTCCCCATTGGGTATTTTTTTGATGATTAAGTCTATCTCTTTACTTGTAATTGGTCTATTGAGTTCATCAATTTCTTCTTTCATCAATGTAGGCTGCTTAAAAGTTTCTGGGAATTTGTCCATTTCTTCTAACATATCATTCTTGTTGGCATATAATTTTTCAATGTATCCTATTATGACATTCTTTATTTCCGTGAGTTCAGTGGTCATATCCCCTTCTTCATTTATTATTTTGTGTATTTGCATCTTCTCTCCTTTTTCCTTTGTTAGTCTAGCTTATGGTTTGCTAATTTTATTGATCTTCTCAAAGAACCAGCTTTTGGTTTTGTTTATTTTTTCTAGTGCTTTCTTATTTTTTATTTCATTTGGTTTTGCTCTAATCTTTCTTATTTCCTTCTACTTTCTTTGGAGTTAGTTATTGTTTTTCCACTTCCTCTAGCTGTGCAGTTTTGTCTTTGATTTTAGCTCTTTCTTCTTTTTTGAAATAAGCATTAGTGGCAATGTATTTCCCTCTCAGTACTTTTTTTGCTGCATCCCATAGGTATTGATACATTGTGTTGTCATTTTCATTCATTTCAAAGTAGTTACTGATTTCTTTTGAGATTTCCTCATTGGCCCACAGTTTGTCTAAGAGTGTGCTGTTTAACTTCCATATCTTTTTGTCTAATCTGCTTCTCCTGCCCTTACTAATTTCCAATTTCAATTCATTGTGGTATGAGAAATTACTTTGCATAATCTCAATCTTTCTAAATTCATTGAGGAATTTTCTGTGACCTAGTATGTGGTCTATCTTGGAATATGCTCCATGTGCACCTGAGAAGAATGTATATCCTGCTGTATGCAAGCGTAGTGTTATCTATATGTCTATTAGATCCAGATCATCTAATATATTAATCAAAGACCTTGTTTCTTTATTGATTCTTTGTCAAGATTTTCTGTCTAATGGTGATAATGGTGTATTAAAGTCCCTCACTATAATTGTAGAGGCATCTATTCTCCACTTAGTTTTTCCAGTGATTGCCTCATGTATTTTGAGGCACCCCTGTTAATGCATAAATGTTTATGATTGCTCTTTCTTCTTGAAAGATTACCCCTTTCACTAATAAATAGTGTCTATCTTTTTCTCTTACAATAGTTTTGCATTTAAAGTCTATTTTGTGCAATATTAGTATAGCTATTCCTGCCCTTTTTAAGTTATTATTTGCTTCTAGCATTGTTTTCCAGCCATTCACTTTCAGCCTCCTTGAATCCTTAGGTCTAAGTTTAGTTTCTTGAAGACAACATAGAGATGGGTCATATTTCCTTATCCATTCTGCCAATCTGTGTCTCCTGACTGGTGGGTTAAATCCATTAACATTCAATGCTATTACTCTCAAGGAATTACTTACATCAGCCATATTTTCTTAGGTTTATATATGTCATATGTTGTTCTTATTTCTCTTTTTGTCTTTTTAGTTGTTCTTACACTCTCTACCAACTCTCTCTTCCCTTTTTTTTTCCTTTCAATCTGCAGATCACCCTTTAGTATTTCTTGAAGTTCAGGTTTCTTATTGGCATACTCTCTTAATTTCTGTTTATCTATGAATATGTTGAACTCTCCATCTTTTTTAAATGCCAGCTTTTCTGGA
>JAQZBX010012158.1:7885-30558 GCA_029593785.1 Cabassous unicinctus | reverse complement strand
TCTTCTTGCTTCCATGGTTTCAGATGAGAAATCAGCAGTTAATGTTATTGAGCTTCCCTTGTATGTGATGCTTTTCCTTTCCTTGTCTCTTTCAGTATTTTCTCTTTGTCTTGACCATTGGACAGTTTGATGAGTATGTCTTGGAGTAGGGCTGTTGGGATTTATACTGTTTGGGGTATGCTGCGCTTCCTAGACTTGTACAAACATCTCCCTCAATATGGTAGGAAAATTTTCAGCCATTATTTCCTCCAACACTCCTGTCCTTTTTCCCTTCTATTCTCCCTCTGGGATATCTACAATACATATATTTGCATGTTTTGTGTTTTCATTCAAAACCCTAAATTTCTGCTGGATTTTTTCTATTTTTTTATCTATCATTTCTATTCTCTGTTTGATTTTAGATATACTGTCTTCCACATCACTAATTCTTTCCTTTGCCTGTTCAAATCTACTGTTATGTGCTTTCAGTGTCTTTTTGATTTCTTGGATTGTGCCATTCATCACCATAATATCCATTATCTTTTTATGTGTGTTTACAATTTCTTTAGTATGTTCTCCCAGTGTCTTCTTTATATCCTTAATCTCTTCATTCCCTTCATTAAGTTGGTCCATGATATTTGTTTAGACAGATTGATTAGTTGCTTGAAGTTCTCCATCTTTTCCTCATTTTTAGTTTGCTCCTGGACTTCTTCCATGTCTTCCTGTTTCTTAGTATGATTTGCAATTTTTTGTTGGCTTCTGGTCATCTTTTTATCTTGATAAGTTTATTCAGTTTATTACATTCTCTCTTTACTCAAGGGTTTTATTCAATTGCTGTTTTTGTGTATATGTTAAATTTTCCTTTTGACATGTTGTTCTTCTTATTCTATTTCATTGCTCTTTTCAATGTTCCCTTGGAGGAAATATTTGGGGTCAGAGCAAGTGAAAGATGTAAAAAAAAGTAAATAATTATAGTATTAATAATAGTAATTGTTAGAAGAGGAGCCATTTAAGGCATGGGTAAATGCATATTTAACTCATGTAAGCAGTGTAGAGCAATGGGAATAAAAAAGTGGTGTGCCAACAATGAAATTGAAACCAAAGACAGAAAAATATATAGACTGAATTAAAACAGTAGTATGATGAGGAGATAGAGAAAGAGAAAAGAAAAGACAAAAAGATAAAACATTTGTAAAATAAAGAAAACAGGATAGAAGAGGTACAAATGAAAACCAGAAAAAAATTAGGACTAAACAAAAAGAGGTTGAAAGTATGAACAGCAACAGAAAGCAGAAGATAGAATGATGAAGGAAGGAAAAGAAATAGCATTAGTATACAAAATCAGTATGCACAGAAAAGGGGAAATCAAGGAAGAGGAAACACAACAACCAAGAATCAAGCCATCAGCACCTTGAGGAATTTATCTTTTTATCCAGCTTCATCCAAATCATTGCTCTGAAGCCTCCAAATCAGCTCATTCAAGCAGGATTTTGCCCCCACTCAGCTGTTTTTTTGTGAGTGAGATCTGACTATGTTCCTTTGAGCAAAAAAAAATTAGGACCAGAGAAAAGGGAAGAGGTAAAAGGACAAAAAGAATAAGAGTAATGGTAATAATAAAAGGTAAAATTACAAATGTACAAGACCTAAGAATTTGAAAGCTTAACACGAGTAAATAGCACAGAGGAATAAGACTAGGAAAGTGAAATAGAAACTATGAAACAAGAAACAGAATAGAGAAAAATATAGAGAGAATGAATTAAAGTACTGTTATGGTGAGAAGAGTGGAAAAGAAAACAGAAACGAAAAAATGAAAAAAGTGAAAAAGAGAACATATACAGAGAAAAATGGAGAAAGGGAGAAGTACACACAAGAAAAATTGGAGACCAAATAAAAGAAGTGGAATGAAACAACAACAATGAAAAAAAAAAAATAGAAAGAGGAAGGAGTGAAAAGAAATAGCTTAGGTAGAATAGATCAGTAACAAAAAGAATAGAAGAAAAATAAAAAAGCAGATAAAAAAAGGAAGGAGATACAAAACAAGCAAGAAACAAGAGAGCAGCAACTCATTTTTTTAAAAAATGGAAAGAGAAGGAAAAAAAAATAAACATGGAAAAACAGCCTACTTTATTAGAACCCTAAGGATCTTCTTAGGCTGCTGGTGTTCCTCAATCACTCACCCTGCAACATGCCCTCTGCAGGTTTTCAACTGGGTTTTAATGGGTAAAGTAAGGGAAATAAAAGAAAATGCCTTTTTTTTTTTACATAAGAGATCCAAGGAAAGCTAATACAAGGATAATGTCTATACATTCCCTGTTGTAAAGTTTCAACTGTATGCCTGACAATCTCGTGGATTTCTTTTCAGGGAATACCAGAATCAAACCAGGGACTTCATGTATACTAGCCAGGGATTTTTTCCACTGAGCTCCTCTGGGCCCTTAGGGTGATTAGCCTTTGAGAAGGCTATCCTCCCTTTTTTTCTCAGGTAGATTAGATCCCCTGCAGTCAGCTGGAGTTGTATTGATCTCCACCTGTCTCTGCCTCCTCCCTGTTGTAATTCCTCTCCTTACCTAGGTGGCTATGCATGACTGCCAGCCTGAGATGATCGCCCTCCCCTCTCCCAGTTCATTTGGGGTCACTTCCAATTTTCAAGGGGGGCCGAGCTGGCTAAACGTGCTGCAAAAAAATCACACTCCACCTTCCCAGACCTCTCTTCCTCGCAGGGAATCTATCATCGCACTCCCATTTGGAGAAGGGCGCCAGGAGCTTCACCTAGTCTGTCCACCCTGAGGGCAGAGTAAGTGTGCCCCTTCCAGCCACCAAGGTAGGCAACCTCCATTTATTCCTGGGTTCCCTATCTGTCCAGTACTCCTAGATGTCTCAGAGCACCTTCCCATGGAGGTATATGTCTGTGCTCCTTTCAGTTAGATACAATTCTCCATGAACTTTACCCTCACTTAATGTATCAATGCTGGGGGAGGGGAACCATTCCCAGCAGCCAGGAGGTTTAATAACTCATAATTACTTGTTTTGCTTCTTCGTGTCTCTGACCCTCATTCTTCTGGGAGTTGGTAAGCAGTTTCCTGGTTTTCTGTGCCCCAAAGCAGCCTCTGGCATTTTATTTGTTGTTTTAGTGAGAGCTAAGAATTACATTTTTAATCCATTGGCCATATTCCCACAATCCCCCACAGATATTTCTGCATGATATGCAGGTACAACCTGAAAGTGGACAGCTGTAGCACTGCAGCCCTTTTCTGGCACATCCCTGAAGGATAGTGGTGAGGGCAAATCCTACCAGTGGGTCGAACTTCAAGCAGGGCACCTGGTTGTTCATTTTGCTTGGAAGAAGAAATGGCTGGAGATGTGTGTGTATACTGATTTATGGGCTGTTGCCAATGGTTTGGCTACTTGGTCAAGGACTTGGAAGAAATGTGATAAGAAAATTTGTGACAAAGTGCTCTTGGGAAGAGGTAAATGGACAGACATTTCTGAGTGGGCTAAAAACATGAAATTCTCACCAGAGGGTGACTTCAGCAGAGGAAGATAAGATTACCTGATCTGTGGCTAATGCTCAGCCTCTTTACACAACCACTCCTGTCATTGCCCAATGGGCTCATGAACAAAATATCTATGGATGTAGGAATAAAAGTTATACATGGGTTCAGCAACATGGACTTCCTCTCACCAAGGCTGACTTGGCTACAGCCTCTGAGGAGTGCCCAATTTACCAAGAGCAGAGATCCACAATCAGCCACTGTATTAGTCAGCCAAAGGGGTGCTAATGCAAAATACCAGAAATCAGTTCATTTTTATAAAAGGTATTTATTTGAGGTAGAAGTCCACAATTACCAGGCCATAAAGTGTAAGTTACTTTCCTCACCAAAGCCTATTGCCACATATTGGAGCAAGATGGCTGCTAATGTCTGTGAGGGTTCAGGCTTCCTGTGTTCCTCTCTTCCCAGGACTTGCTTGTCTCTGGGCTCAGCTCCACTGGTATCTGCACAAGGCCACCTGTAGACTATCAGGCAAACTGCTCAACTCTTTTACTGGTGCTTTCTCTCCCTCCTCACGATCACGTTCCTCTGTGTGCTTACTTCCACAGGCTCGAGTATTAAAACTCAGAATCAGAACTCCAACATCAAAACTCAAACGCTGTCCTTTGCCTTATCTTTTATCTCAACATCCTACTGACATGGCCCAATCAAAGCCCTAATCATAACTTAATCACACCCAGGGGAATAGACCTGTTTACAAGCATAATCCAATATCTATTTTTGGAATTCATAACTATATCAAACTGCCACACATCACCCTCTGAATTACAAAAGTACATTACAATATTCAAAAACCCTTATTTCAGTAACAATAACAGTACAAAATCATATCATAATCAGTTTACGGAAATACAGTTTGTCTTTGGGCATCAGTATTCATAGAGAATTTTCCAGCTCAACTTTGGATACTCAATGTCTCCTGGGAACTCATCAAGGACCTTCACTGGAGCCCTTGGTTTGCAACCTGCCTGCAAAACTTCAACTTGTACATCCTCACAGTCATATGAGAGGATTTTTTAAAATCTCATACTATTTACAGATGTCTCATGTTGGTTTTGTTTTCCCAGAGATCTCTGGCTAAAAAAAAGGGACAATCCACCAAGAAGATATAAGAATCATAAATATTTATGTACCTAACCAGGGTGCCTCAAAGCACATTATGTAAACCCTGGAAAAACTGAAAGGAAAAATAGACACCTCTACAATAATAGTTAGAGAATTTAATACACCACTCTCATCAATAGATTGAGCATCTAGACAGAGAATCAATAAGGGAATAGATATCTTGAATAATATGATAAATGAACTAGTCAGATATATACAGAATATTGAACCCAGAAACATTAAGATATGTATTCTTCACAAATGCTCATGTATTATTTTCCAGGATAGACCACATGTTGAGTCATAAGACAGGTCTAAAAAATGTTTAAGGATTAAAATTATAAAAAATACTTTCTCTAACAATAATGAAATGAAGCTGGAAATCAATAAAAAATGGAGAACTGGAAATTCACAAATATATGGAGGTTAAACAACACACTTTTAAACAATCAATGGGTCAATGAAGAAATTGCAAGAGAAATCAGGAAATATCTCAAGATGAATGGAAATAACACAACATATTCATTGACCTAATGAAACTTACTGAGCTTCTACAAATAAAGACTGCATATAGGCTATTTTTTTTCTAGCAACAAAATGTCTATGTGAGTAAACAAGTTAAGATCAAGGACAACCTACTCTCCTCATTATACCAAATAACTAGCTTATAATTCAAATATATTATTATTTGCCATATGATTTTAAATAAGAAAAACTTGCCTATCATATTTTCAAAAACTATAAGCTTCTAAGGAATATTCTGATTCTGTATAGCTACATTATGCATATCCCATAAAAATTAAGCAAGCAAATAATGGGTAAATCCTATTCCACATGTGAAGAGGTCAGTCACATAACAGTTTTATAAAGTATCTCATTTTTTAGCCAGCTACTAAAAGATGATCTCTCTTTGACATATATGAACAGCATAAGTCATAAGCAAAGGCTAAATAAAATGACCCACAGAAATGCTTGTATTGAGTATGGAATTCAAGAGTTTAGAGGCCAGGAATCTTGCTATTTTAGGGTATGTTTACAAAATTACAAACATCATTTAATTAGGGTATATTATATAGGGCTTAGAGTTTGTATTTTTTTTCCATTTTGAGTTATTGGAAAATAACTGATCTTTCCCTTTGCTGATATTCTAATGCATTTTTATTCCTACTGTGGACTATAAACTTATAACAATAACATTTTATGTCCTAGTGGTTTTTTTGAAATGCCAATGTCCTTGCATGCTTACTTGTTGAAATAAATAAATCACTTTAAAAATTTAAAAAATGTAAAAGATACAGCAAATGAGGAACTGAGAGGAAAACTTATAGCCCCAAACACCTACATTAAAAATGAAGAAAGTGCTAAAATCAAAGACCTAATTTCACACCTTAAGGAACTAGAAAAATAACAGAAAACTAATCCCAAAGAAAGCAGAAGGAAAGAAACAACAAAATTAGAGCATAAATAAATGAAATTGAGAACAGAAAACAATAGAGAGAATCAACAAAACCAAAACCTAGTTCTTCATGAAGACCAATAAAATTGACAAACCCTTAGCTAGACTGACAAAGCAAGAAAGAGAGAAGATGCAAATAAATAAAAACAGAATTGAGAGAAGAGACATTACTACTGACACCACAGAAATAAAAAGGATCATAAGAGAATACTATGAACAATATATGCGAACAAATTAGACAATTTAGATGAAACGGACAATTTCCTAGAAATAACCAGGAACATACACTGACTCTAGAAAAAAATAGAAGACCTCAACAAACCAATCACAAGGATATACAGGGTATTTTCACAGAAAACTGCAATACATTGGTAAAAGAAATCAAAGACGTAAAGAAATGCAAAGATATTCCATGTTCATGGAATTTAAGACTAAATATTGTTAAGATGTTTTCCCAAATTGATTCCCAGATTCAATGCAATCCAAATCAAAATTCCAACATCCTACTTTGCAGGAATGGAAATGACAATTATTAAATTCATTTGGAAATGTAATGGGACTCTTAATAGACAAAAACTATTTTTTAAAAAAGAACATAATTGGAGAACTCTCACTCCCGACTTTAGAGCATATTACTTAACTACAATGGTAAAAACAGCATGATACTTGTATAAAGACAGATATTGACCAATGGAATCTAACTGAGAGTTCACAAATGGATCCTCACATCTCTGACCAATTGATATTTTAAAAGGCTGCCAAGTCCCCTCAATTGCGACAGAATAATATCATCAACAAATGGTGTTTGGAGAACTGGAAATCCTAACCAAAATATTAAAGAGGATGCCCTATTTCACACAATACACAAAATTTAACTCAAAATGAATCAAGATCTAAATAAAAGAGCCAGGACCATAAAACTCCTAGATTAAAATGTAGAGAAGCAGCTTCAAGATCTTGTGGCAGGAAATGGTTTCTTAGACTTTACACCAAAATCACAAGCAACAAAAGAAAAATAGATAAATGGGACTGCTTCAAAATTTAATATATTTGTGCCATTTATCAAGAAGGTGAAAAGGCAGCCTACTCAATGGGAGAAAATATTTAGAAACCACATATCTGATAAGGGTTGAATATCCAGAATATATAAAGAAATCATAAAAATTATCAATAAAAGAAAAGCAACCCAATTAAAAATGGGCAAAAGACTTGAATAAATATCTATCAAAAGGGGAAATACAAATGGCTAAAAAGATGCTCACCATCACTATCTATTAGGAAAATATAAATCAAAACCACAATGAGATATTTCACACTTCCTAGAATGGCCGTTATTAAAAACACAGAAAACTACAAGTGTTGGGGAATATGTGGAGAAAGAAGAACACTCATTCATTGCTAGTGAGAATGTAAAATGATGCAGCCATTATGGAAGACTTGTGACTCCTCAGGAACTAAGCATAGAAATGCAATATGACCCATCAATCCTGCTACTATGTATAAACTCAGACAAACTGAAAGCAGGGATGTGAACAAACCTTTGCCTACCAATGTTCATAGGGACATTATTCACAATTAGCAAAAGATAGCAGCAACCCAAGTGTCCATCAATCGATGAATGGGTAAACAAAATGTGGTATACACAGTGATGGATTATTACTCAGCTGTAAGAAAGGATGAAGTCTTAATGCATGGGAAAACATGGATGAAACTGAGGATATTATAACTAAGTGAAATAAGTTAGGCACATAAAGACAACTATTGTATGATCTCAATAATATGGACTAATTATAATAATCAAACTGATAGAATTAGTATCTAGAATATAAGTTACTAGGAGATAGAAAGGGGATAGAGAATGGGGAGCTAGTAGAAATTTTGTGCAAAAATTCTAATTAGCTTGTTTGTAAAAGTTTGGAAGTGGAAAGAGGTGATGGTATCACATAATTGTGAGTTTTAACAGCAATGAATTATGATTGTGAGTGTCACTGAAAAGGCAAGTTTTGGGTTGTGTGTGATACTAGAAGGAAAGTTAGGGGATAAAACATAGGACTATAACACAGTGAACCCTGTTGTGGATGATGACTGTGGTTAATAGTACAAATATTAGAATGTTCTTTCATGATCTATAAAAATAGAATAGTAAGCAAACAGCTAGGTATGGGCAACACTTCTGCCCACTGGTAGGTAGGGATGACCATCACTCTCGTGTCACTGTTCCCACCTAGGAGACAAGGACACACTCTCATGGATGTGAAGAAGCTGACCCAAGATCACAGAGCTAGAAGTCAAAAGAAATTTCCTTACAGGGGCTCGCATGCCCAAGCCCAGGCCTTCATGTCAGGTGTGTATTGATTACTTTTTAATGCTGGACACTGTTCTGGGTACCAGGGAGCAGGGGTGAATGAGATGAACAAGTTCTTGTCCTCAGGGGTTCTGGATAACAAACCAGCAAGAGAACAGAATATTGGCTGTCCAGGTTGCAGACATTGGCTCTCTTCTCTCCCAGGCACCTGGTTCTCAGGTTGGCACTTGCAAACTACTCATTACTTCACATACTATGATGCCTGAGGACATATAGGTCAGAAATGGCTCTTTCTCTTTTTTAGAAGCACCACATCAAAATTCTAGGCCATACATGAAAATCAGGACAGGCAGCACATAACCCTTCAGTTAAAGACATTACTGGAAGCTCAGAATTGGAAAGGCCCTGCAAACCACCTGTTCCAGCCTACTGCTGCATGTAGCCTCTTGATGACAGGAGTAATCATCTGGCCTCTGTTTGAATTCTCCCTATGACAGGAGGGTCTCATAAGGAAAGCCATTCTGCAGCTAGACAAGGTGAAAAGCACAATCTTCCTCAAGCTGAGCTAACATCCATCTCCTCATTTCTTCTGCTCACTGCTCCTTGTTCTGCTCTCAGAGCACACATAATTACATAGCATTCTCCTCACCTAATAGCCCTTTCAGTATTTTTTTTATCACCCCTAAATCTTCCCTTCCTGAGACTAAATTTCTTCCATTTTTCCAATCCTCCCTCGTCCTGGTTTGTCAATGCCCCCAATGTCTGCTGCTCTAACATAATCCACAGAAGTTTCAGCAAGTGTCCAATGAGTGCTCTTGGGCTTAGAGGACAGAATGCTGCCTCTTCCCTTGAGTCCTTCCTTACCTCTGCTTGGTGATAGATGGCAAAGGCTCAGGTCACAGAAGTGACATGACTGGAGGGTGAGGGCCATCAAAAATGAGTATACTCCACAGTCTCAATCAACTGGCCATCTGACTGTCATTTATCTTCTACCTTCTGCAGGCCAGACTCACACCAGGTGTGGGGACACAGTGATGGACAAGACAGCCATTTGTGGAGCTGATGGTTTCATGAAGGAGAAAGTGAAAAGGCAACAAACACCTCACTAAGATAATATCAATAGTGATCAATGCTTTGGATAAGACCTAAGAGGGTCATAAGATCCCAGCAGCTGGGAGAACAATCTGGAATCCACCCAGGCTGCCCAAAATGATGCAAAGTATCTTGTCTAGTAAAGTCCAGGGGAAGAGAATTCTAGGTAGAGGGAACAGCAGGTGAAATACCCTGAAACAAGGATGAGTGTGGCACTTTCCAGGGCTGCTGTGGCCCCAGCAAATGAGCAAGAGAGTAAAAGAGAGTGTCATGGGAGACAAGGCTGGAACACAAGAAGCTTGAGTTCAATCTGAGTTCCATGGGAAGATTTGGATGATGTTAGGGGGTGTAACATAATCTGAATTATGCTTTAAAATATAAGAGAAAGGAGAGATCAGTGTAGACTGGATCCATCAGTAAAATTTTCATGGAACAGGAGATGAAATATTTTACCATTATAATTAATCACAATATTCTACTAGCCATGCAAAAATCACCCCTTAAAAATGCTCCCATCCAGGGAATATATCCAAATAGTCAAAAAGCACATGATAAGAGTTCAACATCATTAATCATTGGGAATTGCAAAGCAAAGCCATGATGAAATATCACTTTACACCATCAAGGGTGGTTAGAATAAAAAAAGACAAACAGTCACAAGTGTTAGCAAGGATATAAAGAAATTGGAAAATGGGAAATAGATGTGGCTTTAGTGACTGGGCTCCCATCTACCATATAGGAGGTCCAGGGTTCAATTCCTGTGGCTTCCTGGTGAAAGGCAAGCTGGTCCCTGTGGCAAGCTGGCCCTAGTGGAGAGTTGGCCCACGCAGAGTGCTGGCCCATAGAGAGTGCTGGCCTGTGCAAGAGTGCTGGCCGAGCAGGAGTGCTGGCCCATGCAGGAGTGCTGGCCCACTCAATAGTGCATGCCACTCAGGAGTGCTGGCCCACACAGAGTGCTGGCCTGCATGGAGACCTGGTGCAGCAAGATGATGCAACACAAAAAGACACAGATGAGAGACAATAAGAGACACAGCAGACCAGGTTGCTGAGGAGGTACAAGAGATTGAGCTCCTCTCTCTCACTCCAGAAAGTCTCAGGATCGGTTCTTGGTGCTGCATAAAGAGAAGACAAGCAGACAAAGAGGAACACACAGCAAATGGACACAGAAAGCAGATAGCAAGCACACAAACAATTGGGTAGGGTGGGTGGGAGAAATAAATAAATAAATAAATCTTAAAAAAAAAAAGAAATTGGAAACCTCATACAATGCTTGTGGGAATGTAAAATAGTACAACTCCTTTGGAAAATAGTTTAGCAGTTTTTTAAAAATGTTAAACATAGATATATAATTCACTCTTATGTATCTACCCAAGAAATATGAAAATACATGTCCCCATACACTTGTACACAAATGCTTAAAGCAGCATTATTCACAATACCCAAAAAGTAGAAACAAACAAAATGTCCATCAACTGGTGAATGGATAAACAAAATGTAGTATATTCATCCATATAATGAAATACTATTTGGTAATAAGGAACAAAATGCTGATTCGTGCTACAACATGGATGAATCTCAAAAACCTTATAAGTGAAAGAAGCTAGATGCAAAAGACCATGTATTGCCTCATCCCATTTGTCTGAAATGTACAGAAAAGTCAAATCAATAAAAACAGAAGGCAGCCTATTCATTGCCAGGGGCTGGGTATAGGATGAGAAGTTATATGAAAGCACAAGAAATTTTATTGGGGTGATAGAAATCTTCTATACTTGGATTGTCACGGTGGTTGCAAAACTCTGTAAATGTGCTAAAAATCTTGAGGGGTTTACTGAAAATTGGTGACCTGGTGGTATGCAAATTTGACCTCAATAGAGCTTTAAAAAGGAGGGCATGTTAGATTGTACATATGGTAATAGAAAAAATTAATGAAAAAACCACGAACTACATTACACACAAACCCTAAGTTAAACCATGAACTTTAATTAATAGTACAATTATAATAATGGGTTATCATCATTTGTAACAAATATTCCATACCAATGCAGATTGTTGGTAATAGTATGGTAAATGTGAATCATGTATTTTATGCATGATTGTTCTAAACCCGTAACATCTCTAATAAAAAAAAAATAGAGTAAGTAGGATAAGAATTACAGCAGACATCTCATGTAAAATTGTAGAAGCAAGAGAAGAATGAAATGGATATCTAAATTGTTGAATGATAAGAATCTTTATCTGGTGGTGGCAAGCTGGCCCAAGCAGGAGTGCTGGCCTGTGCAGGAGTGCTGGCCTGCGAGAAGAGCTGGTGCAGCAAGATGATGCAACAAAAAAACACAGAGGAGAGACAACAAGAGATGCAGTAGACCAGGGAGCAAAGATGGAGCTAGACACTGAGCACCTCTCTCCTACCCTGGAAAGTCCTAGGATCGGTTCCCAGTGCTGCCTAAAAGAGAAAACAAGCAGACACAGAAGAACACACAGTGAATGGGACACAGAGAGCAGAAAATGAGCATAAAACAATGGGGGCAGGGTTAAATAAATAAATAAATCTTTAGAAAAAAATCCTAGATTTCTATATCCAGCAAAATAGTTATCCTTAAAAAGTGAAGAAGACTTATGATTTCTGCAGGTAAAGAGAAAACTGAGGAAAGTTATTACGAGCTGATCAGCCCAGTAAGAAATGGTAAAAGAAATTCTTCAGGGATAAGAAACTCCTAACTATATAAGACATAACCTCAGACTTATGGAAAGGAAAAATGAGCCTCAGAGAAGGAATGAATGGAGGTAAAAAATTTTTTTTTATTTTCTTACTCTTAATTGATCTTAAAAAATAACTGTCTAAAGTAATATAGTAAAAATGTATTTCAAGTGTATAGCATATGGGTAAGTGAAATGAATGACAGGAATGTTATAAGGGATGGAAAGAAGAAATGGAATGCTCTAAGATCTACACACATGTGTAGCGGTATAGTGATATTTGAAAGTATACTTAGATTAGTTATAAATGTATTTCAAAATTCTAGGGGCAATCACTAAAAGAAATTTAAAAAGAAGTGTAATTGATATCCTGTGAGAAGAGAGAAAATAAAGTCATGTAAAATGCTCAATTAAAACATGAGAAGGCAAAAGAAGAGAGGAAGAGAAAAAAGAACGAATGCAAAGGATAGAAAAGTAGCAAACATAATACATATTAATCTAATTATATGAATGAACATTTTAAATGTGAATGGTTAAAATATGTGAATTAAAGTATAGGCACCATCAAAGTAGATAAAAAAAATAACAGCAATCATATGTTGAATACAAACATCCATTTAAAATAAGATAGCTCAGTGGCAAGTCATGTTGCTATATGTGTTCTTGACAGTAAGTAACAAAACAGTTATTTTACATCTATGGTTTTCCTCTTTAAAACCCACAATCCCAATCTAATAATGATAAAAAACAGATAAATCCCAATTGAAGGATGTTCTATAAAATATCTGACCAAGTCTCCTCCAAACAGTTAAGGTCATCAAAAACAAGTAAAGCCTGAGAAAGTGTGACAGCAAAGAGAAGCCTGCAAGACATTAATACTAGGTGGAATCTGATATCATGGATAGGATCCTGGAAGAGAAGGACATATTGTTTTAAAAACTAAGGAAATTTAAATAAAGTATGAACTTAAATTAATTATACTCTATCAGTAATTGTTCAACTTCCAAGAATCCCTGGAGAATGGCATGTATATTAATCATTCATACAAATAAAAGTGAGAAAGTGTTGACTTTCCCCAAATCTAAGGGGATATTAAAGAATGTAGAACATAGATCTAAAACTGTAATATAAAAGACCCCAAGTAAGATCAAAGAGAAAAATAATATTTGGTTTTGACACCAACAAAAAGTGATGTAACAATCCTCTTAATAGCCCTAAAATCTTGAACAAATCTCAATCCCCATCCTTAGGTATCTTACCAGGCAGGATAGGCATAATATAAATGTAATTTGCCTTTTTCCTTCCTGTTAGTGCTACTGTGAGAATTAGTCCTTTCTTTAATTCTTCTTTCAAAGCTTATTGAACAACCTTAGGCAAAGGTAAAGATAAGTCATTCTGAAACTTGGATGGGTTCATCCTTAATATGAAGTTATTTCATGGAGATCTTCTAACTGTTGGTATTACCACAAGTTTACCAGTAAGTCTATGTCAAAATTAAGCATGATCAGATTCTTAATAAGGATGTCTTCAGGAATGTAAGGAAGACATGATATTAATTTCCTGGCTAAAAACAAAATGCCATGAAATGGGTTGAATTAAGAGTAGGAATTTATTGTCTTATGGTTTCAGAGACTAGAAGGTTTGCTTCCTCCTGGAACTGGAACTTCTGGCTCACTGACAATTTTGGGATTCCTTGGCTTTTCTGTCACATGGTGATGTCTTCTCCTTTCTGCTCTGGGTTGTGCTGACTTCTGGCTTCTTCCCATAACTTTTTGTAGGACTGAATTTTCATCTTAACTGAAGTAGCATCTTCAACAGTTCCTATTTACAATGGATCACACCCTTCAGAATGTGGATCAAAATTAATAACTTGTTTTTCTGAGATACATAATTCAATTCCAAACAGACACCTTCCAAAGAGCACTTAATCTATCTCTCCCAATTAAGTTGCCTGCTGTTGAGAAAAAAGACGAATAGCATGATTCTCAGTTATAAGCCCAAGAGTAACAGTTATGGGCAGAAGTGTCTAAAGATTGAGGGAGATGTCTATTCCCTTAGCCATTCTTTCATTCTGAAGTAGAAAGATTGACTGAGAAATAAGGCATCTTTTAGCAAGTAAAACACAATTGTGTGTATGAAAACTATAAGTTGAAAAGAAGAAATGGAAGTTTCTGAAGTAGAAAGATTGACTGAGAAATAAGGCATCTTTTAGCAAGTAAAACACAATTGTGCGTATGAAAACTATAAGTTGAAAAGAAGAAATGGAAGTTGGGTGCTGCATTCTCCCTCAGAGCCCTTTTAATGTCCTAGAGACTTATCTTTGCCTTTTGGTTTTTGACCAAAGCTGTACAGTTGGTATTCAAGTATCCTTATCAATGGGCTCTTTCTGAGAGGGATCCAACAATAAATTGGACTTTTGGTTTTAAGTAATAGAATGATTTAAATAAATTTATGTGAGATGAAATTTTTAGCTTAGTTAGTCACCAAAGTGGGTGAAAGGCACGGATAAAATTAAATGTTCGATAAAGCTGGAAACAAGCACTTGAATATCGCCAAAATTCTCTCTATAATTCCTATATCTTTTTCTCTCTCATATCTTTTCTCTTTATGACGAATTAGATTTTTGACAGAGGGAAATGTGATTGCAGAAGTTTCCACCCTTACAACTCCAAAGGGACTGAGATTTGATTTCCATCTTTCAGGTTTAAACATCCTGGAGGAAAGATCAGATTGGTACATCCTGGTCTGAGATTCAGGCTGCCAAATTCATCTGTATTAGAAGGTATGTCATTATGATTTGGTCCAGCAGCCAAACCTTAGAATAATCAGTATTTGTCAAGGACATAGAATCTACAAGATGCCATCTTTGAATGATATTACATGGTTATTCCAAGAGAGAAGTACCAAGAGAAACAGGATGCAGATTTGGGCAGACAACACAGTAGATGTCACAAAAAAGTGAATATTTCTTTAGAAAAACAGAATGGTCTTTGACAAAGTTTTACATTAATACCCAGAAATGCCCACTCAGTATGCTGTTGGTTAAAACATCTTGTCATAATAGATATTCATATAAACCTTTTAAAGAGATAAGTGATAGAACTAACCCTTATCGGTAAGTTTTGAATGTATATTAAGTTTCATGTCATGTACAAAACAATTTTTTCCTATGAATAGTTTTTTACATTGGGGGGGTGTAAAGGAAAGCAGAATATTTTGTCATAGCTTTTGCTTGAGTGACTTTAGAAAAAACTAAAAGTCCTAAACTCTGATGCCAAGAAAAAACGTCTTGTTATAGATGTAGCCTGAGAGAAAAGTGGAATAGAAATGCACTCTTAGGAGAAAACTTTCTCTACGTAGACACACACAAGCAATGAGAACTTTAGGAATCACTGCTAAGAATTATAGAATATTATTTAATCACTGAAGAGAAAAGCCAGTGAAATATCCAATTAACAAATACAACTTCTTCAAAACAAACTATGGGAAGGATTAGTACAAGATCTGGCTAGTAAACATTATAGATATATTTTCCAAGTATCCAACAATGGATTCTGATGAATAAATAATAAATTAAGGCATTGGAAAGAAAAATAAAAAGCTAGGGAGTGGATGTGTCTTAAGCAGTTGAGTGCCTGCCTCCCACATGGGAGGTCCTGGGTTCGGTTCTGGTGACTACTGAAAAAACAAAAATTAACAAGCAAAACAGATGATAAAAGCAACTCAGGGAAGCCAAAGTGGCTCAGTGGTTGAGCACCAGCTTCCCAAATACGAGGTCCTGGTTTCAACCCACAGCCCCCAGTACCTCAAAAAAAAAAAGTTAGTAAGTTTAGTAAGTTAACATGTGGGATAAATTATGAGGTGAAATAAGGATTGCTTATAAGAATAGAAATGTTGATAAACTGGTTAAAATATATGGAGTATGTATAAAGTACAGGGTCTTTTGCAATTCATCTCTATCTGATAACGATCTTTGGTTTTCTTTGTTGAACTGAGTATGAATTGTAATTTCTAAATGTGTTTATGCAAATCCCTCATACTTATAGATGGGATATAGCCATATATAAAACATCTCTCAACTAAAACTTAGCTTGCGATGACTGAAATGATAGAAGTGCAACTGAAATTGTCTTAAATCAACTTAAGGAAGGGGAAGAATATGGCTAGATATATATGTAAATTAAGAATGTTTCCTGAAGAATGTAGAGGCTAGATAAGCTGGAAAACTGCAAACACAAACAGCACTGTCCAGACAAAAAGTTGGCCTGACCACAGGATTCTATTTTCTCTCTTGTGATGGCTTACATATGCTAGTGTGAACATATAGGCAATTATTCCCTATTAAAACATAATATCATAAAATATTTTAAAAATCCAGCAAATTCCTCTTGCTCTGATCCCTTGCTCATTATTGTTCACATCATCCCTTGACACTTAGAGGCTTCCATATAGCAAAAGAATGAGTCATGCCTATTGAAGTCCAGGCTATTCGACAGATTGGTCGGGGGGGGGGTTTGACAAAATAAAAGTGACAATAGATACATATATATATATTCACTTCTGGTGTACATTCATTAACTCAAACAAAATTTTCTTATATAGCCCACTCTGTGACAATAAAAAGACTCAGTGTTGAACCCTAGAACATAGTAAATTAGCAAAGTGATGTCACCTGAGAGAAAAATAATTGGCCTTCTCCCAGAGGTACATATCATTGAAACACTTGCTTCCTTCAACCATAGGGAGCAAAACAATACATCAGTTAATATTTAAAAAGAACCATTTCACTTTAATCAAGGTCAAGTAAATATTAGGAAGGAACTTGGAAACTCAAGATGTTGAAATAATATAAACTTAATATACTTATATATCAATAAAGAAAACTCATAAAACTTTTTTTCATTTATGAAATTTTTTAATAAATAATAAGATGGCTGCATACTCTCCTCATTGCAATCTTCATATTTTTGTTCCTGAATGTATAGATGACTGGATTCAGAAAAGGAGTGAGAACTGCATCAAAAACAACTAGTGATTTTTCATGTGTGATGTGCAGTAAGGCCAGGTATAAACAAAGGTGCAAGACCAAAGAACAAAATCACAACCATGATATAAGATGACAAAGTGGAAAGAGCTTTGGATAAGTCTTCTGAAGAGTGTTTCCAAAATGAGACCAGGATAAAAATGTAGGAGATAACAAATATGATGAATGATCCCAGAGATATGAATCCACTGTTGACTGTGACCATGAACTCTGGCCTATAGTTGTCTATATAGGCAAGTTTAATGGTCTGAGAAAGGTCACAGTAAAAACTATGCAAGACATTAGGGCCACAAAATGGTAATTTTATAACAAAAACCAGTTGAGTCAAAGAATGGATGATGCCAATTATCCATGAAGCAACCAGAAACAAATACACATTTTTTTGGCTCATAATAGCCAAGTAGTGGAGGGGCTTACATAAGGCAATGTATCTGTCAAAGGCCATGGTTATGAGCAGCACCATCTCTGTGCCACTAATGATGTGGAGGAAGAACATCTGAGTGATACAGCATCCAAAGGAGATGATTTTTTGCTTTCTGAAAATGTCATAAATCATCTTTGGAGAAATGACTGAGGAAAAACTAAGGTCAGTAAAGGAAAGATTGGCCAACAGAAAGTACATTGGGGACTGTAAGGGAGGATCAAACACCACCATGAGAACAACGAGGGTGTTTGCAATGATGCATGCCACATAAAACATAGAGGAGAAGACAAAGAGAAGAAGTTGGATATCCCAAGAATCGGATATTCCCAGGAACTCAAACTGTGACACCATGGAGTGATTCACTCCATCCAATGATTTATCAGCTGAGTGCTTCCAATGTTTCCACATAAAAGAAATTAAAAAGGAAACTAAAATAAGAATGTTAATAATGTCATTGAATTATAATGATTAATTATTCAAGGATATTCTCACTGCAAAATAATATGTGTCTTAACTAAACAATGAATTCTCCCCATGGTCACCTGAAACAACTCTTACTTCCACTTGTAATATTCTTATCACCATGGCGTCTCAGAATTATTCTCAACCTCTAGAGAGGAGAAGATAACAAATATGAAAACATAGTAGAAGTGCATAACACAAAGTGATAAGTTCAAGAAAGGTAGTACATTATAAAACAGAGAAGAAAAATAGGTGGAGAAGACCCATTTCCCAGAACTCACAGGTTACTTTCTTGAATTGCTCATGGAATGTTCTTCATTCATTCAAGTTGTCTCTCCTTTTAACCTCGTATCATCTCATGCACATAATAGGGCTCTTATAGTAATTCTAAAATTATTTCCAACAATTACATTTACAATGCACCCAAAGCCCACAGAGCAGGAGTGAGTATAACAGAATCTAATATAAGGCACATAGGTGACTCAGCAGTGTGACAGGACAAAGAGAAGAGTAAAATATGGATTGATCAGTGGGCATTAAAGTATAAGTTGGATTAACTAGGACTGTTGACAGTCAAGATATGTCCAAGATGTACAAGGTGGGAAGGGTTGGCCTGGGAATTCAAGGAAGTCAAAAAAGTCAATTTGATTTATCTGTTTAGAATCCTCACAGTCCATAAGTTTTTGAATGCTGGCTAGAGCTATTGGTACCCTAAGATCTCAGAGATTGCAGAAGGTGAAGAAATGCACACTAACCTAAACTTTGGCATAAAACCTTCTCTTTTCCTACATCCATTTGTTTTAACCTCTTTTATGTCAACTCTCTGCTTCAAACCATATGTGATGCTTAGGCTAATGTGTCAACTCAGCCAGTTAATTGTGTCTAGGTATTGGTCAAGTGAGTACTGGGCTAATTGTAATGCAAGAGCTTTTATGGACTTCGGTCACCAGTGAATTTACTGTGTGGATGGCTGATTACATCTGCATCAATCAAGGAGATTGCATCAGCAATGGATGATGCTTTTATCCAGTCAGTTGAATGCCTTAAAAGGGGGAGTGATTTCAACATTCAGGGAGTTTCCCAGCTTGTCTTTGGACAGCCAACTTCTCCCAAAACCTCATCAAGGTCCTTTCATTGGATTTCATTAGAGTTCCTGGTTTGCAGGCTGCCTGCGGAACCTGGACTTGTGCATCCTCATGGTTATGTGAGAGACTCTTATAAAATCTCATATTATTGACAGATATCTCCAGTTGATTCTGTTTCCCAAGAGAACCCTGACTAATCCTCCATGCAATGCCAATTTTGACAGTTCTCTGACAAAAACCATGGTTAATACATGGGTCTACCTGACTCTTCTCTATTCTTGTAGGGATACTTGTTAGAACATGGAAGATGTAATCTTCTACTTGTGAAACAAACACATCTGTGCCTCAATCTCTCCTAAATATGCAACATCTAAGGATGCTGCTAAATGTAAGGTGTGTTGAGAACAGATAAAAGACGGAGTTTGGAGTGGAAACAATAAAATGCTGATAAATAAAAGTACATGAATCCATAAGAAGTCTGAGATTTGGTTCTTAAAGGAGAGGGCATGAGAAGCCAAAAATTATGAAAAAATTCAATCCCAACATTTTGCCTTTAATATTTTATTTATATTTACATGCACATACACATTCAATTTCACATGATAATTAAAATTTGTCATAGAACTACTACCACACATTCCTTAGAAATTATCTAGTCCAAGTTTCTCATTTATTCAATTGAGAAGATAACAATCCAGTGAGGGACACACAAGTACTTATAAACAGAGAAACTAGTTTATTTTTATCTAGACATGACTTTGGATTCTACATAATAGTTTTGAATAATAAAGTGAGAGCTTATAATCCAAACTCTAAAACTTTCTGTCCAATACAGTTACCTCTAGTCACATATGTTATTAGATGAAATTTTTTAAAAGTCTATTTCCTCAGTTATGCTATCACATGGCTAGTAGGTTTTTATTGGACAGTGCAACATATAACATTTCCAGTCACTGGGAATCTTCAAATGTTAACAAAAATCCCATTTTCTCCTGAAATTTTCCATGGTATTCTAGGTCATAATAATCTTTTCCTTCTCTCATTCCTAAAGTCAGTAAACTTAAAATTCATTTGGAAAACTAATAAATTCCCACATAATAAATAAACCACAATATTTTGCAACATAGAAGAAGATCCAGCTGTTTGTTGTTGACAAGTAAACATAAAGAAGTTTCTGCTGTGAAATTCAGAGAAAACTTTAAAATGGTTCAAGTGTTTGGTTTGAGGCTTGAAAATTAGTAGCAATTTGATAAGAAGAGAGGAAAGTAGAAAATATTTGGAGAAGATAGAATAGTGTACTTCCTTCATTAGAGAAAATCCTTTGCTACTAATCATATTCCTTCAATGTTTTCATTTGTGTAGATTCTTTCTCCACAAATATATTGTAGGTTTGAGGAGGATAAGGACAATTTCTTCTGTCTTCTTTGTTTCCTACAATACAGAGTGTATTAGTCAGCCAAATGGATGCTGATGCAACAGAACTCTGTTGGCTTTTATAAAGGGTATTTATTTGGCACTGAAGCTTACAGTCACAAGGCCCTAAATAGTCCAAATCATAGTAGCATAAGAGATAGTTTCTCACCAAACTCTGTTGCCATGTGTTGATGTAAGATGACAGCCTTCCTTCTTCCTCTTAAGGCTCCGTGGTCCCAGCTTCTTCAAATCTTAGCTGTAGGCTGGCTTAAGGCTCATCACTCTCCCAAGGGCTCATTTCTTTCCAGGCTCAGCTCTGCTCTGCTCTCTTCACAAGGTCAGCTGTAGAATATCAGGCTCATCTCTCTTCCCAGGGTGTATCCATGAAGCACTCAGTCTTCCTGCATGTCTGCTTTTCTGTGTGTCTACTTCTGTGTGAGGGTCTGTTTTATCAACCTAAGTGGGCTAGGACTCAACACTGAGTCCTACTGTAATGACATGGTTGAATCAAAGGCCTAATCTTAACATAATTTAGTCAGATGTCTCAGCTGAATCTAATACAATAAAAGATATCATGCCCCGAGGAACAGACCAGTTTACAAACATAATCAATATCTCTTTCTGGAATTCACAAATATCAAACTGCCACAGACAGTGACACAAATAGTAAACATTTCTTGATAATTGGATTAATAACACTTCCCTGGGCAAAATCATTTCTTTAGGGGTGTACTATGCCACAGTCTCTAATTTTGTAAACTAACATTTTTTCCATTAAGGCCAGCATGCATAAAAGGTATTTTATAATTCAAACTGAGTGTTAAGAGATTTTCCAACTACTTCCAACAAGTGAATAGCTAATATTCCTGCCAAAAATGCCCAGCTGAAGAATATAGAAACCTCTTAGCAAATTTTATATAGGTCCTTGTTTTAAAAGGAAGTCTTAGAGAACAATATAAAGGTTTCAAAGGAAAAAGAGACAGAGAAGCAGCTTCTGTTTTCCAGGCTCCCTGAAAAGATTAGTAGTGATCTCCCATACCCTTCTTAAAGGCAAAGAAGAAAATATATATTTGCTTTCACCAGATTTTAAAGATTTCCTAAGTGATATTTTAGAGCAGGCATAATATATACCAAACGCCTTCATATTTGATCATAGCCACCTATTCAAGGCAGAAAGGCAGGAATATATCAGATGGTAGAATTATTTTCATTTATAAATGAGGAATCTCAAGCTCAGAGAAATTGGCAACTTACCCCAAACCATAGAGCCAGTTTGGTGGGAAGCAAAAATGAGGTCTTCTGATGCAAATTCAGTGCAGGTTTCATGACATTGTGCAACTATGGTTATTTTTTCATGATCTGAAACAATTACTCCTATCATTTTTCACAGAACATACTTCATTATGCACAGAGAAACATTTAACCCATACATAATTTGACTTACTCATGATATCACAGCTGCTAGTGGGAGAGTCATAATTTAAACATGCAGCTTATTGCTACAATTTGGAGGGGGTAATATTGATGAGTACAGGAAAGAGCCAAATACTTCAAGGTTTGGTGTCAGAAAATATTGAGCAAAACGAAGGGCCCATTTATTCATTAAGAAGCCATAAAAAATGATAGGCATGAAAAGTCTGACTAGAGAAAAAATTAGGAATCATTTAAAATTTGAAGTCATGAGAAAGAAAGACTTGTTAAAGAATAATATATATTTACCACCACCATTATTATATCACTATTATTACTATTTTTTATTTATTACCTGCTTTTTAAAAAGTTCAGCCTCCATGCACTGCAACAGGAGACAAGGTAGAAAGGAATGAAAAGAGTGGTGGTAACTTTCATATGTTATAAAGTGATACAAGAGGAAAGGATTAAGAAAAAATCTTGGGTTCAGTGCTCTAATGGTGAAAAGAGAGAAACTGTATCAAATAGTAGAAAGAGATTCAAAAATATGGTATGTGATGAATGGTGACAAGGAATAAAAAGAAAATCTATAAATGATAAATTCAGTAATGTATTTGGAAAGGTTTTTTGCAAAAAAAAAAAAAAAAAAAA
>JAQZBX010012157.1:0-41628 GCA_029593785.1 Cabassous unicinctus | reverse complement strand
ATAAATATTGGCAAGGATGCAGAGAAATAGGAACCCTCATACACTGTTGGTAGGAATGTAAAATGGTGCAACCACTGTGGAAATCAGTTTGTCAGTTCCTCAGAAAGTTTTACATGGAATTACCTTATGACCCAGCAATTCCATTCCTAGATATATACCTAAAAGAACTGAAAGCAGAGACTTGGACAGATATCTGTACACCAATGTTTATTGCAGCATTATTTTAAAATATTATTAAAAGATGGAAGCAATCTAAGTGTCCATCAACAGATTACTGGATAAATCTAATGTGGTATATCCATAAAATGGGATATTATTCAGTCATAAAAAGAAGTGAAGTGCTCATACATGCTACAGCCTGGATGAATGTGAAGACATCATGTTGAGTGAAATAAGCCAGACACAAAAGAACACATTGTATGATTTCTCTTTTAGGAAATACTTAAAATAAGCATATTCATAGAGACAGAAAGCAGAATAGTGGTTACCAGAGGTAGGAGGTGGGAGGGATGGGGGAGTTGTTGCTAAATGAGTATGAATTTTGGTTTGGGTTGATGAAAACTTTGGAAATAAATGGCGAAAGTTACACAGTATTTGGTCAGTGCAATTAATGTCAAAGAATTGTCCGCTTATAAAATGGTTAAAATGATTTTTATGTTGTGTTTGTTTTACCCCAAGTAAAAATAAATAAAAAATATAAAAAGAGAGAGAGGAAGATTAGGTGAACTTTCAGAGTCATGGTGAGAGATGGGTAATATAGAACACCTGTTGATGGCCTGAATTTTGGTAAGGGATCCTGAGTGATAGTGATTGTGATTAAGGAGCAACAAATTCTTAACTTTTTTGGCAACTAGTAGGCCTTTTAGTGTTGGTGATCAACTTAATCTATATATCATCTTGTTTAATCTGTTGGTCAGAAGGAAAGACACCTAAAGAGATGACAGTCCTCTCCAATATAGGTGTCAGGGTCGCCAGCAAAAGCAAGACTCACAGGCTCTGATGGAAAGATGTTTTGGTCACATAGAGAAAAGACAGAGCAAGGTCACCTTCACTTATGCATGTCAGTTCCCCATAGCCAGCAGGTCTTGATCTGTGGCCAACGCAGGGAGATGTTCTATGCACAGCACCCCTCTCTTAGTGTTCTGTGTGCTGCCACAGTGGAAGAACCCCACCCCCTTCCTGTCAGGCACAGATATACAATGGGGTGTGAGCTGGATGTCATAATTCGTGCCCACCAGATTCAGACTGTCCCCAGTGAATGCTTACATATATTCAGGACAATAGGGGAAGGAATGTATCGACAGTCCCCTTACTTACTAGGGGTTTGTGTTTTATTCTGTCAGGCTGACACACCTCGTCCTGAGCACAGGAAGTAATTGTAATTGTAGGTAGAGGCGCTAGGACTGCCTCCTCCTCCTACTGCATAACTTTTTTTTTTTTTTTTTTTAGATTTATTTATTTATTTTATCCATTTTAACACCCCCCCACACCCGTTTTGCTGTTTTTGTGTCCATTCGCTGGGCAATCCTCTGTGTCTGTTTTTCTTCTCATCCTTCTCCTCCAGTCTTCACCAGGATTCGATCTGGGGACCTCCTATGTAGAAGAGAGGCGTTCTGCTACCTGTGCCACCTCAGTTCCTGGTTTTCGGCGTGTCTCATCTTGGCTCTCCCGTGTCTCTCTCCTGTTACGTCATCATCCTGCTGCATGGCTCCATGGGGCCTGGCATGCCCACACGCGGGGCCTGTCAGCACGTGCGCCTTCTATATTTTTTTATTTTACCAGGAGGTCCCGGGGATCGAACCGAGGTCTCTCCATATGGCAGATGGATGCCCAACAATTTGGGCCACATCCGCCCCCTGTATAACCTTTTTAAGCTGTGGATTAAGAATTATGTAGGTTCCTTCTGAAACTGACAAGGGCCTTGAAGTGGTAGGATAAGCAAAATTTTCAAAAGATAATTCTGAAAAGGGGATTCTGAGAAGACTCAAGGTCTTAAGGGTATTAAGATGGGCAGATTTCTCAAGGAATAAAAGTAGGACCTGTTTTCCTTTTAGTTGCCAAGGAACTCTTGAGTTATTGAGTGTCTGATTCAATTTTTGATTTCTTAATGTAGTAGATTAAGGATTGGCAGGTAAAGATGTATAAGATATCCAGAAATGCTCTTTGGAAAGGAGAAGTGTCTGGGAACATCTATGCTGGTGGCATTTGTGGGATTTTGGAAACACAAAAGGGAAAGCAGGCATTTCTACTGGGGCGAGAAAGGCCCAGAAGTTCAAAGGTCACAGGAATTATACAGGCATTGGATCTTCCAAAAGCCTTTTTGTTTTGAGTACCTGGAAGTTAAACTACTCCTAAAATAAATTACATAAAGTACAGACTCCGGTGGACTTGATGGAACTTCACAGCAGAGGCACTCTCCTGCCTGGTTATCTACAAAGACCTTGACTGTGTGTTATTCCTCTTAAATCAGACATTACCACTCTTTGCAGGAACCTTATTAGGACTCTCTCCATGTAGTCATCTTGCTCTGCAGCATCAGTTGCCAAGAGTAGAAAATAGGCACAAGGTCCAAATTGTAGGTTTCCTGATGCTGGAACAAGAGAACAAGGGGGTTGGCCTCAGTTTAAGAGAACTGTTTTACCTCCATTGTGCATAATAATGTGGAATTAGGATGGACTAATGTAGATGTTAAGATGAACATCTTGTACCAGCAGAAGGTTTGGGATTGCTGGAACCTTAAATATGAAGGCCATGATGAAAAGAGTTATCTAAGGAAAAAGGGTTCTGAAATGCTGAATGTAAGTCAACAATTTCTAGAAATTCTAGTATTTCTCAATTTTTTGAGCCATATAACTCCTTTAGAAAACTCTTATATCCTTCTTTAATAGTTGGAATTTCAACATTATTTTTGATAGAAAACAGAGTGAAAAAAGTAATATTAGAATGTGTTTTTGTTTTTTTTTAATGCGATTGCCTATGTAGTTACCTGCTGTTCGCAGCTCTTCAGTTGCTCTTAAGAAAAGCTTTGAATGAGAGAGTTCTAGAAGTGCCAGAAGGTGGAACTAATTTCCCAAGTGGCAGTGCTGAAGCTATAGCAATACTATTGTGCTTGGGCAAGGTGAAAACAAGTTAGGTAGTTTAGTGTGGTTGGTGTGCTAGAGGTCCTTCTCCCATTCATATAATATTAAAAAATTTGCTTCTCCATGTGTTTCCAAATACTTGGTTATTGAGTTAGTATAGACTCATACATGGTAAGTATTTTAGGATCTACCATATATCACAGAAGTTAAATATATATTATGTGGCACAGGAGTAGTTGAGAGGAGGGAAGAGGGTGAGAGCTACAATAGCCCTGGGATGTCAGCCAAAGGGTGCTGATGCGAAATACTGGAAATCTGTTGGCTTTTATAAAGGGTATTTATTTGGGGTAGAAGCTTACAGTTACATAAAAGCATAAGTTACTTCCCTCACCAAAGTCTGTTGCCACATGTTGGAGCAAGATGGCTGCTGACGTTCAGCCTTCTTTTCAGCCTTCTTCTTCCTCTTAAGGCTCCATGGTTCCAGCTTCTTCCAGTATCAGCTGTAGGCGGGGATAAGTCTTTTTTTTCGGGGGCTCAGCTGCAGCTGTAGGCTATTAGGCTCATCTCTCTTCCCAGGGCCTCTGCTGTGTCCCCGGAGCTGTCTCTATTCCTCTGTGTTCCTATGTGTTTACTTCTCGGGGTTCCAGCTTAAAACTCCAACCTCCCTTCTCTGCCATGCAGTTTCTCTGTGAGGGCGGGGACTCAACATCCTACTGACGTGGCCCAATCAAAGTGCTAATCATAATTTAATCACGCCCAGAGGAGCAGACCAGTTTACAAACATAATCCAATATCCATTTTTGGAATTCATAACTATATCAGACTGCTGCAGATGTCTTTAGGGATGAGGTAGAATTTGGGCTGTCCTTGAGAGACGGTTAGGATTTGAATAAGGGAAGTGGATGTGGCTCAAGTGATTGGGCTCCCGTTTACCATATGAGAGGCCCTGGGTTCGAGTCCCGGGGCCTCCTGGTGAAGGCAGGCTGGCCCGTGCCACGGAGAGCTGATGGCCTGTGCTGCAGAGGATCTGGTGCAGCAAGATGACACAACAAAGCCAGATGCAGAGGAGAGACAGTGAGAGACAGCAGACCGGGGAGATTAGGTGCCTCGGGCAATTGAGTGCCTCTCTTCCATACCGGAGGTCCCGGGATCGGTTCCCTGTGCCTCCTAAAGAGAAAAAAAAAAAAGCAGACACGAAAAGCACATGGTGAATGGACACAGAGAACAGAGAGCAAGTGCAAAACAACTGGGGGGGAGGGGAAATAAATAAAATAAATCTAAAAAAAAAGATTTGAATAAGTAGAGGGGAGAATATTTTGGATGAGGAAAACTGTGAGGGGACAGGACTTACCAGGGTTTGTTTATATGAGCAGAATGGCCTTATTCTGAGCAAATTGTGGTATTAGGGTTCTCCAAAGAAACAGAATTGACAGGATGTGTGTGTGTGTATATATATATTATATATGTAAAAATTAATAGATTTTCTATCAGAAGGGCTCACATGACCATGGGAATTGGCAATTCCAAATTCAGTAGGACAGGTTGCAAGTTGGGAACTTGATGGTGATGTTAAATTCCCCAGAAGCAGCTGGTTGGCTGAGATAGAAATTTCTGACTGCTGAAATTATCAGGCCTCCCTTTAAGGCCTTCACCTGTTTGGATAAAGACTTTTCTCATTGCTGAAGACAGTCTCTTGTTGATTGTAGATGTAATCAGCCGTAGATGCAATCAACTGACTGATTTAAATTCACAAAATACCTTCACAGTAACAATCAGGCCAGTGCTTGCTTGACCAAACAACTGGATGCCATAACCTAGCCAAGTTGACACATGAAATTAACCATCAGATCATTGTGTATGTGGGGAATAATGGGAAATGAGATTAGATAGGTGAATTGGGCTAAATTATATGTGAATTTCAAAGGCCAGTATAAGTTTCAACTTGAAATGGTAGATAATTGGGAGTCAAGGAAGGCTTTTTTTTTAAGGTACTGGGGCCGGGGATTGAACCCCAGACCTCGTATGGGGGAAGCTGGCATTCAACCACTGAGCCACATCGGCTCCCTTGAGTTGGTTTTTTTTGTTTGCTTGTTGTTGTTTTTTTTTTTGCTTTTAGGAGGTACCATGGACCCCCGGGACTTCCCACATGGGAAGCAGGCACTCAATTGCTTGAGCCACATCTGCTCTCAAGGGAGGCTTTTGATCTGATGAGTTGGAAAATGAAAAGAGTGTGTAAGAAAGATGGACTGGTAATTGTATTCTTGATAGATTAAAGAGGGAGAGACTGAAGAAAGGGGTAGAACATTGAGAACTGGCAGGTATTGCAATAAAAGTACCATAATTTGGGAAAGGGAGAAGAGGAAGGCATGAATATTTAACATTTCAAAGGAAAATTTGACAGACTTTGAATGCTAAATATGGAGGAGAGGTGAATCAAATAAGATTTTTTCTTTTTGTCCTGATATGTGGGAAAAGCATTTACTTTATTGGCAATAACTTCATGATTCCATTAGAATGTAATCTCCATAAGAATAGGGAAGACTCAGTGGCCTTGATCATTGGTATCCCCAGCACATGAAAGAGTGCCTCACATAGATGTGCTCAAGAAATATTTGTTGAAGGGATGAAAGAATACATTTAACCTGTCAAGCTATAGGTGAATTATAGTTGCCTTCTATAAATTTAGAACATGCCAAAAATGACTATTAAAATAGTAATTACTGATCTTCTCTAGTAATAACAATTATATATGTTTATTGTAGAAAATTTAGAGACTATGAAAAAATGTAAGTGAGAAAATTATTTAAGAGATAACCACTGTTGGTTGCCAAAGTATATACATACTTCCCAGTTTTTTTATGCACATACATATTTATTTATAAATAGGATCATATTGCAAATGCTAACTTATACCTGTAAAAAGCAAGTGTCATTTTAAAAAGCATAACAGAATAATACAGGAATCCATGAGTCCATACTGAGATATATATTATAGTAGTAAATCTATTACATATATATATATCAGAAAAGAAATGTTGTTTGTTTTTTAACAGTCAAATGCAAATTAATGTAGAAGGATTGATAGAAATCATCATTGGCAACCAACACAGCAATATTTGTTTCAGGCAGGAATCATCAGTGGTTGCTAAAACTAGTATATGGGGTGGATGTGGCTCAAATGGTTGGGTGTCCATTTCCCATATGGAGGGACCTGGGTTCAATCCCCGAGACCTCCCAGTAAAATAAAAAATATATATAGAAGGTGTGCGGGCATGCCATCAGGCTCCGCAAGCAGGTGACCCCCCAGGCCCCGCCGAACCACGCAGCAAGATGATGACGTAACAAGAGAGTGGCACAAGGGATAGCCAAGATGAGATGCACCGAAAAACCAGGAACTGAGGTGGTGCAGATGGCAGAACACCTCTCTCCCACATCGGAGGTTCCCAGGATTGAATCCCAGTGAAGACAGGAGGAGAAGGATGAGAGGAGAGGGCAGGAAACAGACACAGAGAATTGCCCAATGAATGGACACAAATACAGCAAAAATGAGGAGGGAGGTGGGGCTTAAAATGGATAAAAAAGTAAATAAATCTTTAAAAAAAAAAGCAACAACAAAAAAACTAGTAGAGAAAAGTTTGTTGAGAAACAGTATATTTACATAGTCTTGCAAAGTATCTCTTCAGAAGATACTTATTAATTACAGAGGGAAAAATAATAACTACAGTGGAGACACCTCGCAGATACTGCCTTGTCCAAGTGATGGAAGCTAACATCACTAGTATTGGAACAAATTGAAATCATCTGCCTTCTGCTATAATGCAATGAGAAGGACACACCATCACTTCTGGGCTATTCCTGCCCAAAAGGCAAAACCTGAAATTAATCATGGGAAAACATCACACAAATCCAATCGAGGAATATTCTAAGAATTAAAGTGTATACTCTTCAAAAATGTTAAGGTCATGAAAGACAGAATGTTGAAGAACTCTTCCAGTTTAAAGGAGAATGAAAAGACCTGGTAACCAAATGCATCATTTGATCTTAGGTTGGATCCTGGACCAGAAAAAATGTATTTTTTTTTAAAGGATAATAGTGGGACAAATGGTTAATTATGAATAAAGTCTGTAAATTAAATAACAGTATTGTATCAGAGTTAATTTCCAGATTTGACGATGTATATTAAAGTGTTTAGGAGTAAAGAGGTATCATGTCTGCAACTTACTTTCAAAGGGTCTAGAAAAGAAAATTAGAGAGCAACATAGACATAGACACAATGATAATGCAAATGCAGTAAAACATTAACATTTGAAGAATCTGGGTAAAGGATAGACATGAGTCCTTTGTACTATTTTTTGCCATTTTTCTGAAAATAAGTTAAAAAAAAAAAGGTAAAACAGCCAGAGCTGAATCAGTCACCAAGAATCAGTGACTATTTTAATTAATTTCTGTAGCATTTGTATGTACGATGCTTGCTGACTTTAGGGGTCACCATTCCCTTTCTGTATTATTAACTTGTTTTAGCAATATTTTTAAAAGTATGGCATAAGGAAGGCAAAGAGCATTGTCTTGGCCATCAGGAGGTCGGTTATTCTCTTAGGACTACAACTCTTTTTTTTTTAAAGGCAGTACTGGGGATTGAACCTAGGACCTCCTACCTGGGAAGCAGGTGCTCAATCACTGAGCTACACCCACTCCCCTACAACTGATCTTTTAGTGACATCTTGTGAAAATCACTGTCTGTGGGACCCAGGTTCCTCATCCGAAAATTTTGGGGGAAAGTGGCATAAGTTGATGTCGTTGACTAGGTTCTAGCAATTCTGTGATGGTGGGCTCTAGATTTACCGACATGGTGGGAACTCATTGAAATGTTGCCTTATTGTCAGCCATTTGGAAAAGGCCCAAGCCTTCTCACACAGGTCTCTTCAGAAGATTTCTGGAGAAATAAAAACCAGATCTGTTAAACCATCTAATCTTATATCCCCCCACCAGCAGTACTCAGTTTTTCACAGCACACACTCCAGGTTGTTTTGACCAGTATTCTCCTTCCTTTGTTCCAGCTATTCATTATTTTTCCAGAGACTTTCCTTGTGTTTTTAGTTCCCCCTTTCTTTTAGTCATTTAAGAAGGGAATATGACTTTTTGTAACTTTGTTTCTAAGTTTCTTTATGTTTAGAAACATAAGCCTTGCTGTTATGGCAGCGACTAATAGGCAGGTAGACTATTTTCCTCTAGAATCGCAAAAAGATTTAGTTGATAAGCAGTTGAATGTTTAACAGTAGTAAATACATGATCAGAAAGTGATGCGTGGAATAGGAGTCTAATTTCAGAAAGAGAATTTTGTATTTAAAAAAAATTGCTAGAATAGAAAATGTGACAGGAGAGTTTCTTTGCTTTTACCTTATTACTAACCCTTTACTTTAAAAAAGAGAATGTTAGGCTGTAGAGAAATAGGCACTCTGATATTCTGTTGGTGAAGATGTAAATTGATTTATTCTTTTTTGGAGGTAATTTAATGTCTATAAAAAACAAAAAATTATGCCTGCTAACTTGAGTTCCACTTCTAGGAATTTGTCCTGGAGAAAGACTGACTTATTGCATCATTGGTTGTAAAAGTAAAAACTTGGAAACAGTCCAAATGTTTATCATTAGGGGATTACGTAAATTTATTATTCATCATAGAATGGATTCTTGTACAGCTGTCAAAAAGTAATGCAGAAAGTTTTTATATATTAATGGGGAATACTATCTCAATACATAATTAAGTGATAAAGGAAGGCTGCAAAATAGTAATAAATTATTATATGTTAATATAAGTGTAAGAAAAATCTGTGTCTCTGTGCTTGTGGGTGTTATATATATATCTATATATCTCAACTTATTGGGGGATATTATGGGAAATTAAAAAAAAAAAACTTTTTCTAGCAGAAAAACAAACCCACTTTTTAGCATTGTACTAAAACTTCATATTTTAGATGTCTCTGATCATAGCTAACAAATACAATAACAGGATTTCCTGTGTGGTTGCTGAGTTTGAGCTTAGGTAGAACCAAACACTTTGCTAAAGCAATGATTTTTCCTTTTCACAGCTAGAGTTGGGAAGACCTCACTAATTATGTCTCTGGTCAGTGAAGAATTCCCAGAAGAGGTAAACATTTTAATTTCTCTTCCATATTTAAAATTTAAAAATTTTATCAAAATTGAGTTTGAATGAAATCAACTGTGCCCTTTTTTGCATATATATCCTTTCTTACAGTTATGACTTTTCAAAAGGCTCATATTGGTTTATACACAACATCCCTCAGATATAGTGTAGGAGAAAGAACTAAATTAGATCTGAGTTCTATCATTTTACAAATATTGGTATGTATTGTGAAAAATTTGATTTTTACCCACAATTAAAAAAAAAAAAAAAAAAAGAGATCTGAGTTCATCTAAATCCTTTGCCTTGCCTGCCTTTGACCTTGGCTAGGATATTTGTCATGTCTTACCCTAATTATCTCCATCTATTAAATGGGAGCTGAATGGGATCTTAGAGATTATGTAAGCCATGTAACCCTTTCTTAAAAATAAAATGTTATTTATAAGCCCAGTATGTAAAATCGATGAGTGTTCCTTTAGTTGAAGTTAGCGTGAAGGGTCTGGATTCCCACTTGCTTCCCGCTTGACATTCTTCGGTCTTTGCAGCATTTCACTATAACTACCAGGAATTTGATAAACGTATTTGAAAACCATCAGTATTATCCACCTGCCTCATTTTACAAAAGGAGAAACCAATTCTATCCAGCTTTGCCTACCTCAAAGGATTGTTGTGTTATGGGTCTCAAATGAGATGAATGTAATACTAGTAAAGTGTCACCAAAAGTAAGATGGTTTTATTATTATTGGCAATATGTTTACATTTTGGAAGTTCCAATACAAGGAGCTACTAGCTAAGGCCTCTGTAAAGTTAAGATATTGTTATGGGGAATGGAATCAGAGCAAATGGGATGAAAATTATTTCTATTCTCTTTCTTTTTTTTTTTTTTTTAAGATTTTATTTATTTATTTACCCCCCCTTGCTGTTTGTGCTCGCTGTGTCCATTTGCTGTGCGTTTTTATGTGTCTGCTTGTCTACCTTTGTTGGGTCGTCCTGTTTCGTCAGCTCACCGCTCCGCACGGGCTGGCTGGCCTTCACCAAGAGGCCACGGGCATCGAACCCAGGGTCTCCCATATGGTAAACGGGAGCCCTATCGATTGAGCCACATCCACTTCCCTCTATTCTCTTTCTTTACATAGTAGGTATTATTAGTGCCACAGTTTGCATTTACTCTTTTCTTCACTCTTGTTTAGATAAGCCTGTCTGTATCATTTCATTTTTCAGGCAGGAATTTGATGTATCGTGGTATTATTTTCAACATTTACAAACTATCATATAACCATTTATTGTTTCTTTTCCTTTCTCCTCTTAAATAAGATGGTTAAATAAGTACTTAATTTAAGAAATGAATTATATTTTCATGTATGGTTTGGAGCCGGTAACATTAATTTATAATCACTCTAGGTATAATGCCTAAAAGTTTTCTGTGATAGTTTAATTTAGTTTAGAATTATTGTTTTAGTATCATCCTTTTGGGTGTGGAAAAGGTTTCTAATTGATTGAAAAACCATACAGTCTTTCTTGAAAAATTGAATTGTGAAGCATAAGGCTTATGTAGCCAGTCAGTTATCTTCTAGAAAAAATCAATTTTGATAGTTTTTTGTTTATTTTGGGGATTGTTTTGGATTAGCAAAGCTCCCCATTTGCAAAGTATCTTAAGTTGTCTTAAGCCTTCAGCAAAGTAGAACGAAGGCAACCTATTTTAAAAATTTCAACAATTTGGTATTTGAAACACCAAATTAAATATTGTTATAGGCTAGATCATATCTGAAGTATCCTTAATATGCCTTTGTCTATGCAGGTAGAAATACTCATGTTTGTTTTTTTTTAAAACTTTTTATCATAGTTTTTTTTTTGCAGCGTTAATAAAGCATACAATTCATCAAAGTGTGCAGTATTTGGTATAATCACATAGGTGTGCATTCATCACTTCAATCATTATACAGTTTTAATAACATATTTGCATCTGTGGTAAAGCACAGAAATAAGCAGTTAAAAGTACGCCAAATACCTGTAAGGAGAGGTATGAGTGAAAGAGGCTTATATAGACAAATTGACATAGTCTGTTAAGTTTGTTTGGTAATATCTAAAGGTCTTTCCTTTTCTATATTTGTTTGTAAACTAAGGTTCCTCCCAGAGCAGAAGAAATCACCATCCCAGCTGATGTTACTCCTGAGAGAGTCCCAACACACATTGTAGATTACTCAGGTAATGAATGTTCTCTTGTAGGTGAAGCTATAGGATTAATTTAATAGTCCTCAAAAAATATATTTACTGAGCTTTTTAAAAATGTTCAAAGAGAGTGGTCCTTTCCAGCAGTAAATGATAATTTACTATTCTTGTCTCATTTATATCTCTCAGTTCCCCCATTCCCAAGCCTCCTTCTGACAGTTCTCTGTCCCCAAATTACTAAGTGTAGCCCATAATAATGCAAAGGAAGGAAGAATGGTAAATGACAAGTAGTAAAGTCACTACCTTACTTGAACTGGTATGTTTATAGAGAAACATTCAGGGTCAGTTTTGTTATCAGGCACGCTATTATGATTTAGAAAGAGTTCTAAATTTGAGAATTTGTTGAGTTCTAAATTTGTTCTTTAATTTGTCAGCATTTGTCTCAAATAGAATCATAATTAAAACAGTTGTTAGCTTGCTTTCCATTATATAATATTAGAGGCACATCGGTATTGCTTTTCAAAATTTAAAAATTTTCTACATATTACTACTTATTTTTTAATCATTTTGTTTTGTTCTGGCATTTCTCCTTTTTAAAAAGTGGGTATAATACATTGGTAATACTTTGTTTTCCTAAGCTGGTGTTCCATATTTCTAAAAAAATACTAGAACTGTGTTGTCCATTACATTTGGCTATTAAACACTTGAAATATGACTAGTCTGAATTGAGATGTGCTGTAAGTATAAAACACAAATAGATTTCAAAGACAGTATGAAAAAAAAGAATGTAAAATATCTCAGTAATCTTCTATTGGGTACATGTTGAAATTATATTTTTGATATTTTGGTTTAAATAAAAAATTAATTTTACCTATTTCTTTTTATCTTTTAAGGTGACTACTAGAAAATTAAAAATTGCTTAAGTGCTCTTATTTTATTTCTATTGCACAGCACTTTACTAGAAGCTGAGGGAGGTCGATTGCCTTCTGCTACAATCAGTCTCATTACTTGTATCACTACAGAGTTATTCAATACGTGTGGCTACATAATTAAATTTATTTTGGTTTTAGGATTGAATTGACCCGTTAATTATTCAACATATGGAATGATACTAAAAATATGACCAATTATTTAGCATAATATAAAATACCATAGAACTCATTTATAATTAGTTTGTATGTCAGAAATAACAGGCATTTTGGAGGAGACATATTTGACCTAAAGTTATCTAAATTAATGTTAATAATTGCATTGCTCTTCATTTCTTTGCTTTGTCATTCTGCTCATATCATGCATATTCCCCTCATCTGTGGGATTACAGGCACGTCTACCCATTGAGACCAGTTTTTAGCCAGAGATATGAAGAGTTCTTGTCTCTTTATTATCATGCTCCAGTTTTGCTCCTGGGGTCTGGCTATTATTACTCATACCTGCTACCTAGATCTTAAAATTGTATTCCCCAGGCCTTTGACCCTGAGTGTGCAGACTCTTTGTCTAGGCTTCTGACCCTTCAGCACCCTGTCTTCTAGCTTGAGTCCCTGATCTCTTTTGCCTGACCCTTCTCAATACTGAATCAGATGATGGCCTAGATCTATCACACAAAGCCTTCTGCTCTCCCCTGCTCGAGTTTTCCTTGTAGACTTGTCTTTCAGTGCCAGCCAGCTTCCTTATCATAGTTCAACTCTTCCCTTTCCACTGGCTTGCCCTTGTCTTTGCCACCTGGTTTGGCCCTGTACCATGCCATTTTGAGGGATGTTAGATGGGTATTGCATAGATTTTAGCTTGGCCAGTAGCTTTTATGAAAGTGTTTAAAATATGATAATTGACATTTCCCTCCCCCACCTAAAATTTTTGTTTTTGTTCTTGACATTTGTAGAAGCAGAACAGAGTGATGAACAACTTCATCAAGAAATATCACAAGTGAGTTTTAAAAAGAATAATAGTTGTGGGTTTTTCCCCTGGGATAACCATAATTATCATGTGGGTCGACTTTTTTCATCTTCTCCCTTACCAAGAAGGCTTTTTCAGTTCTTTGTTGTTATCCCTGAACTGACTTTGGATATGAATTTTTTTATATGAATTTTTGATAGAAGTCCTTAGGAATATTTTCCTCTTATAGTCAACCTAAGTTTTCTTTCAAGTTTTCATATTTCTTTTTTCTTTTGGTCCCAGTGTATTAACTAGTTGTTAATTAAATGTTACTGTTTACATTTTTATTAATGAAAAATACCACTACTTTGTTAATTTTTCTTCTAGGCCAACGTCATCTGCATAGTTTATGCCGTTAACAACAAACATTCTATTGATAAGGTATGAATATGTGAATTTTTCACTATATTTAGTTAAATTTTAATGGAGACACTTTCTAAATTAGTCCTCAATTTGGAATTTTAGGGGACTAAGGGCAGAGTGCTTTTCAAGAAAATACTCATTAAGGCTTAGCTCTTGTTAATTTTCATTTTAGGTAACGAGTCGATGGATTCCTCTCATCAATGAAAGAACCGACAAAGACAGCAGGTTTGTTTTTTTTCCTTAAACTTTATATATTGAAAAATTTCAAACTTACCAAAAAGGTACAAGAAATAGTAAAATAACATCTGTAAATCTTTATTCACTTAGATCTTCACTTAGATTCACCAAGTGTTAACATTTTACCACATTTACTCTACCTACGTACCTACCTACCTACCTACCTACTATGTATCTCATATAGTAGCCTCTGGTGCGTTGTGGCTGTTTAACCTTAAATTAATGAAAATTAGTTAAAATTAAAAATTCAGTTCCTTGGTTACACTTAAGCAAATTTCCAATGTTCAGAAGCCACATGTGGCTAATGCTTACCTTAATAAGTCAGTGCAGATGAAGAATATTTCCATCATCACAGAAGGCTGTATTGGACAGAGCTACTCAATTCTTCTGATACCTGCTCTTGCTGATGGCTTGAGCTGTTTCCAGGAGGCCAGTTTTGCCAGGATTTATCAAGCACCAGCTTGGGCCATTGGATTCAGAATTTTTGGCCTTACCATGACAGCTTCTTAAAATGTATAGCTAGTTGGGTGGTCCTTTTAGTATCATTTCAAACTGGCTTTTGACCCTTGAAGATCCATTTTAGTATTTTCAGGTGTGGCTGTGGTCCACCAATCATGCATGAGCCCATCCCTGGATTTTCTTCTCTCCCTGAATTACATGAGCATACTTATTTTTCTTGTGGTTGATTTTCCACCAAAATTGTCTATTTTTCTATTAAGCAGATTTTACACTTTCCAATAACTTCTTCCTTGGGCCTTATATGTTAAGTTTATATTTGTTACATATATATTCTTCCTTAGGACTTTGTTGGATCATTGTAACAGTGGTTCTTAATCAGGAGAGTCCATCCTCACCTGAGGTGCTTTCAAAAAAATAAAGGTGCTCTAGCCCCACCCCTGGAAGTAAAGAAAGTAAGTTTAGAGTAGCGCTTAGACATGCGTATTTTTTTAAAAAGCTCCATAAATTACTCTGATGCACATCTTTGCTTGCAAACCACTACATTTTTGGAAACATTTCTGGCTCTGTTAGAAATCCTTATTTGGGTTATATAGTGGGCTAGTCCTTTTAAGAGTATGGTAACACCAAGAGGATAAACTAAATGCTTGCAAGTATTTCTGTTGCAATCTCGAGTTCCAGTAAGATGATTTGTTTTCCTTTCAAGCTCTTTTGCAGGATTCACATATAATAATTCGTCTCTAGGCTATGCTTCCTTGATATTCCCACTTGAATTTTAATAGGCCTCAGATTTAACTTGTATAAAACCCTTAATTCTCTTTCCTCTCTGCCCTGCCACCTCCACCCCCAGTTCTCTCAATTTTTTCTGTCTCAAATTTATCTCTCCATTTTCTCCAGCAAAAAACTAGGCATTTTTCTTGATTTCTGCCTTTCCCTCATCCTCCAATCAGTTCCACTTCTAAAATATATCTCAAATCTGAGCACCTCCTCTCCATCTTCACTGTAACTACCCTAATCCAAGCCACCACATTTTAAAAATCTTTCTATTATTGAAAAAAATACAACATATACAAAAGTAGAGAGAATAGTATAATGAATTCCTGTGTATCTGTCATCCAGCTTCAATATTTATCAACTCATGGCCAGTCTTGTTTCATTTGTTATCCCTTCCATCAGGATCATTTTGAGGCAAATCAAGACATCATATCATGTTGTAAATATTTCAATATGTATCTCTAAAAGGTAACAAATCATTGCATTTAAAAATGTCAATCAGATCATTTCCCTCCTTATAACCTTCCATTGGCTTCTCATTTTATGCTTGGATTTAAACCCATACTTGTCCTGTGGCCTACAAGGCATTATGTGTCTGGCCTTTGCTCCTTTTTCCAGTGCTATTTCATACCTCTTGTCCTTTGCTCAGTACTCTACAGCCATTATGGAATTTTTCTGTTCTTTGACCCCACCAGGATGTTTTATCAGTGTGGAGCCTTTGTGCATGCTGTCCATTCTGCCCAGCAAGCTTTTACCTTGCTCTTTACACAGCAGATTCTATCTCCGTCTTTCACTTTTTGGCTCAAATGCCACCCTCTCAGAAAGGTTTTTCCGTGATTACCGTATCTAAATTAGTCTCCTCCTGTAACTCTATCCCATATTCCTCTATTTCTTTCATACTTCTTATTGAATAGGAAATTTTCTTCTTTGTTTGGTTATTGATCATTTTCTGTTTTTCACTGTTAAAATGGGCAGGGACTTTCTCTGTCTTTTGTCCTTAATAGTGAGGACAGTACTTGGCATATTACAGACACACAATAAATATTTGTTGAATGAATGAATGAACATGCTTTCTAGGGGGCTTAATCTGACTATGGTAGAGGATTCATGTTGGGGAGATTAAATAAATGTTTTTTAGTTAGAATGGGTTATGATGTACATTAAAATATAAATCTAAAGTCTTTTGCCTTCCTTATTACAATGTGCTGTGTTTGTTTCAGGCTGCCTTTGATATTGGTTGGAAACAAATCTGATCTGGTGGAATATAGTAGTATGGAGACCATCCTTCCTATTATGAACCAGTACACAGAAATAGAAACCTGTGTGGAGGTATGCCTCATCATTTGATTTGATAATTTATTCTTGGTGAAATCTCACTAAATTGAGGATGAGGGGGGGAAGATAGGAGATGGAATAACTTTCCTTTTCTCTATGAAGTCATATAAGCCAAATAAAACAGAGAAGTTGGAGTCAGCCTCTGAGCTCTTTTTGTGATGACCACAAGGAAAAATAAATTTTTCAGTTTCTTCAAGGACTCTTACTGTTATCAGTAGTTTTTAAATTGTTGTTAGCTCTTACAATTGATTTCAGAGTATAAAATTTTAAACTTTTTTTCAGTGTTCTGCAAAAAACTTGAAGAATATATCAGAGCTCTTTTATTATGCACAGAAAGCTGTTCTTCATCCTACAGGGCCCCTGTACTGTCCAGAGGAGAAGGAGGTAATTCCCCCCATGTGTTTGTAGGGGATGGAATGTGTAGGTAGTAACTGTTATGGTAGAGATTTTTGGTAACTCTTAAGTATTTTTGTAAAATTGAAATTGCTTTAATTTAAATTTACTGCTAATTGAATTGTTATATTTTCTATATATGTCTTCAAAGACATGGTAATATTCACATTAAATAGTACAGTATTCTAAATCAAATACTATTTCAGGAGATGCCATTAACACAAACAAGAATTTGCAGCAATAAAACAAATCTGAAGTCTTAGCTAGTGGTTTACTTGCTTTGCTACAAACTTAAAAATATATATAAATGCAAAGAGAAAATAATTGTAGTTTTTTGACATGGGTGCACCATGCTAATACAACTTGAAGACTCCCTTCTGTTTCATAGTTAAAGAACACAGGAATTCCTTATTGAAAAACCTAAAAGTTAAAACATTTTTTTTTTACTATAGACTTTATTTATTTTAAAGATTTATTTATTTATTTATCCCCCCTCCCCCCGTTGTTTTTGTGCTCACTGTCTGCTCTCTCTGTCCATTTGCTGTGTGTTCTTCTGTGTCTGCTTGTCTTCTTTTTAGGCAGCACTGGAAACCAATCCTGGGACCTTGCAGAGTGGCAGAGAGGCGCTCAATCTTTTGTGCCACCTCAGCTCCCTGGTCTGCTGTGTCTCTTATTGTCTCTCCTCTGTGTCTCTTTTTGTTGTGTCATCTTGCTGCGCCAGCTCTCCGCTTGGGCCAGCACTCCACGTTGGCCAGCTTACCGCACACAGGAGGCCCTGGAAATCGAACCCTGGACCTCCTGTATTGTAGATGGGAGCCCAGTTGCTTGAGCCACATCTGCTTCCCACCATAGGCTTTATTAATTTCCTTATTTAGATTCACATACCATAAAATACACCCTTTCAAAGTATACACAAATCAGTGGGTTTTCTTTAGTATATTCACAAAGTTTTGCAACTGTTATAACTTTCTAATTACAGAGCATTTCATCACTCCAGAAAGAAACCCTGTACCCATTAGAAGTCAGTCCCCAGTCCCCTTTTCCCCTAGCCCCTGGTAACCACTAATCTTGAATCTCTGTATTTGTCTATTCTGATCATTTCATATAAATGGAATCATACCATATGTGACCTTTTGTATCTGGCTTCTTTAACTTAACATAATGTTTTCAGTGTTTATCCATGTTTTGGCATGTATTAGTACTTCATTCTTTTTTTTTTTAGAGGTATCGGGAATTGATCCCAGGACCTCATACATGGGAAGTAGGCGCTCAACCACTGAACTACATCTGCTCCTCAATGAGAGTTGATTTTTTTAAAAACAATTTATTGAAGAATATCATTCATACATGAACATACATAAACTATAAGTGTTCAGTAAACATCATGAACTTACAAAACAAACATGCATAACATCATATAGGGCTCCCACACATCACCCCCCCAAACACCCTGCATTGTTGTGAAACATTTGTTAACATATCATGAAAGAGCATCGTCAAAATATCACTACTAACTATAGTCCGTATCTTCTTCCACTATACATTTTTTTTTTTTAAGGATTCATTTATTTATTTACTTACTTTTATCCATTCCCCCCACCCCCCCGTTTTTGCTGTTTCTGTGTCCATTTGCTGGGCGACTCTGTGTCTGTTTCCTGCCCTCTCTTCTAATCCTTCTCCTCTCTTCACTGGGATTTGATCCTCGGAACCTCCAATGTGGGAGAGAGGCATCCTACCACCTGCACCACTGTACTTCCTGGTTTTCCGGCTCATTTCGTCTTGGCTCTCTCTTGTGTCACTCTCCTGTTATGTCATCATCATGCTGCGTTGCTCGTGGGCCTGCCAGCACACCCGTGCACGAGGCCTGGCGGCACACCTGCATATGAGGTCTGATGGCTTACCCGCTCGCAGGGCCTGATGGCTCACCTGCGCACGGGGCCAGGCGGTGCACCCACAGACGGGGCCTGACAGCACACCTGCTCACGGGGCTTGGCGGCACACTGGCGCACAGGGCCTGGTGGCCCACGCACCTTATATATATATATTTTACTGGGAGGTCCTGGGGATTGAACCCAGGTCCCTCCATATGGTAGACAGATGCCCAACCAACCATTTGAACCACATCTGTCCCCCTGTTCTATCTCTTAAGGTTGACCAAAGATACCTAGAGTTACAGTCATTTCCCCTACAGGATGGTCATATAATAAATCAGGCTTAGTTTATCACCAGCATTCCAAAAACCAGACCTAGGGTGAAAAACTAGGTCTGGGGACATATGCATGGTTTCTAATATAGCGAATGTTTAGCCTACCATGATTATCACAAAATGAGGACAGCGAGAATGTTCTCATGAGAGTTGATTTTTTGTGTGTATTTGTTTGTTTTATTTTTAGGGAGTACCAGGGATCGAACCCGGGACCTTGTGCATGGGAAGCAGGCACTCAACCACTTGAGCTGCATCTGCTCCCCACTTCACTCATTTTTAGATTTATTTACTTATTTATTTATCCCCCCCTTGCTGCTTGTGCTTGCTGTGTCCATTCGCTGTGTGTCTTCTTTGTGTCTGCTTATCTTCCCCTTGCTGTGAGGTCCCGCTGCATCAGCCTCTCGCGCCGCGCGGGCCGGCCTGCCCTCACAAGGAGGCCCCGGGAAGCGAACCTGGGGCCTCACACATGGTAAACGGGGGCTCTGTCGGTTGAGCCACACCCGTTTCCTGTTGTGAGGGCTTGCTGCATCAGCCCACTAGGCTGCGCGGGCCGGCCTGCCCTCACAAGGAGGCCCCGGGAAGCGAACCTGGGGCCTCCCGTATGGTAAATGGGGGCTCTATCGACTGAGCCACTCCCGCTTCCTTCACTCATTTTTATGGCTGAATAATATACCATTGAATGGGTATACCACATTTTGTTAATCCATTCATCAGTTTATGAAGATTTGGGTTGTTTCCAGTTTTTGGCTAATGTGAATAATGCCACTATGAACCCTCATGTACAAGTTTTTGTATGACATCTGTTTTCATTTCCCTTGGGTATATAGCTAGGAATGGAATTGCTGGGTCATATGGTAACTCTGTGCTTAACTTTCTGACGAACTGCCAAACTGTTTTCTATAGCACTGCCCCATTTTATATTCCCTTCAGCAATCTATGAGGATTCCAATTTCTCCACATCCTTGCCAACACTTATTATTGTTAGTCTTTTTGATTATGGCCATCCTAGTGGGTATGAACTGGTATCTCATTGTGGTTTTGATTTGCATTTCTCTGATGAGCAATGATGTTGAGCATCTTTTCATGTGCTTATTGACCATTTGTATATCTTCTTTGGAGAAATGTGTATTTGAATCCTTTGCCCATTTTTTAAAATCAATTTTATTGATACATATTCATGAAGCATGCAATCCATCCAAAGGGTACAATCAATGGTATTTGATATAATCACAGCATTGTGCATTCATTACTTCACTCAATATTAGAACATTTTCATTGCTCCAATAATAATAATAAAAACAAAATACAGACAAAAAAACTCTACCCCTGGGGGGTAGATGTGGCTTAAGTAGTTGAGTGCCCGCCTCCCACATGGGAGATCCTGGTTCTGGTTCTGGTGCCTCCTAAAGGAAAAAAAAAAAGAAAACATGAGTAAACAGATAAGGGAGCTATCTCAGGGGGTGAAAAAAACACTCTACCCCTTAATTATCACTTCTCAATCTCTCTATCCTTCCCCTGCCATATATAGCTGTTATTCTATTTCCATCTCTCTAAATTATCTGCATTTATATTTTGTATAGATGGAGTCAAACAATACATAATACCTTTTGTTTGGTTTCTTTCACTTAGTATATTTCCTTTTTTTTTTTTTTACCCTTAATGGAAGTAATTTGTATATTACTATATACAAATACATTGTATATTTACTATAATTACAAATATATTTCTATATTACTATACACTACTGTCAGTTGCTTGCTTTGGTTGTATTTTTGCCTGATATTAACATCTGTAACATTAATGTACATTTGTTCTGTTTCAAAGAAAATCTGTCTTATATATGCAATAATACCCATAATCCTATTTTATATGAGGTTTCACTATGCTACAGTCCTATGTCACATTTTTTTAAGCTTTCCTTCAAGTAATATACAGCACCTTAAACTTTCCCTTTCAACCATTATCATACCCATATATTAGCACTGCTAGTTAAAAACACTATGATATGCTTTCACCATTTCTATGAATTTCCAAAGATTTACGAACAACCTTTTTACCAATTCTGCACAGATTAAACTTCATCTTTCAATTCTCTAACCTCATTCTGTTTTCTGGTAACTTATATTCTAGTTATTAATTCCATGAGCTTACTCAATATGTTTGTTTGTTTATTTATTTATTTTTAAGATTTTATTTATTTATTCATTTATTTTTCCCCCCTTGCTGCTTGTGCTCGCTGTGTCCATTTTGCTGTGCGTTTTTCTGTGTCTGCTTGTCTCCCTTTGTTGGGTCGTCCTGCTTTGTCAGCACACCGTGCCGCACGGGCTGGCTTGCCTTCACCAGGAGGCCCCAGGAATCGAACCGAGGGCCTCCCATATGGTAAACGGGAGCCCTGTCAATTGAGCCACATCCGCTTCCCTCAATATGTTTAGTTCATAATAGCACAATCATAGTATTTGTCTTTTTGTGTCTGATTTGCCCATTTTTTAAATTGGATTATTTGTCTTTTTGTTTTGAGTTGTAACAGTTCTTTATATAACTGGATAGTAAAACCTTCTCAGATATATGGTTAGCAGTTATTTTCTCTCATTCTGTAGGTTGTTTTTTCACTTTTTATAGTGTCTTTTTTTTTAAACATTTCCTTTATTTATTTATTTTTAACATATTTTTTTATTTTTTTAAAGATACACAAATGTTACACAAAAATATAGGAATTCCCATATGCCCTGCTCCCCACACCTCCCACACCCTCCCATATAAACAACATCCTTCATTAGTGTGGCACATTCATTGCCATTCATTCAATGGCATCCTGGGGCATTGCCATTGAGCATGGACCATAGTTCACATTGTAGTTTATACTCTCTCCCACACAATTCTGCAGGCTATGGGAAGATATATAATGGCATATATCTGTCATTGCAATGCCATTCAGGATGATTCTCAAGTCCCGAAAAAGCCGCCACATTACACCTGTCTTTCCCTTCCCCTGCTATAGTGTCTTGATATACAAAAATTTTTAGTTTTGCTGAAGTCCATTTTATCTTTTGTTAGTCATGCTTTTAGTGTCATATCTAAGAAATTACAACCAAATCTAAGGTTATAAAGATTCCCTCTATGTTTTCTTCTAGGAGTTTTATGGTTTTAGCTCTTATGTTTAGGTCCTTGACTCATTTAGAGTTAATTTTTTTATATGGTGTGGGGTAAAGGTCCTGCTTCATTCTTTTGCATGTGGATATATCCAATTTTCTCTAATTTATTCTTAATTTAGTCTTTCCAAACTCATCATAATAAGTCACTTGGCATACTTGTTAAAAACGGTTCCTATTCTGATTCAGCCAGGTGCCATATCTTATGCTTAAGGAAATTAGGGCACTAGTCTTATTCTCATGCTGACTGTAGGGATTTACCTCTGAGGCCTTAGCCTGTATGTTAAATCCCTTCTAATCCCCTTTATTAGTTTGTTCTCAAATAATTTATTCTTTTTTTCTCAGGCCTATCATTAGTTTTGCTAATCTGTTTATAATCTCCCCACCTCCCCAAATCTCACAGGAGTAAAACATCTACCATCTGTTACTTTTTCCTTAGGTGGACTTGCCTTATAGGTAAAATCTACACCTCTTAGAGACTACCTTGATTTATACAAGTGCAAACTTTAAGTCTAAGCTTAAACCAGAATCTTTACTTTAGACAGTAATAAGCATTTAACACAGATTTAAGGTAGAACCATCAAAAAGATCATATTCAGAATAAAGCTTGAGCTATAAATATGTTTCCGGTGATAATAGACTCTGTATGTCCCATGACAAACTCCTGGAGTCTTGTACTTACTTAATGATGAAAAATGTATGACTTTTGTGTAATAATGTTTATTGTTTTAGGATTTAAATTACTCATGTATTCAATATTTTAAAATTTATTACTGTAAAAAATTTTTACAGTTTTAGTGCTGTGTAATTTTAATAAATGTAGTCATTTTGATGCTTTATTTTAAGGTGGTTAGTATTTAAATATTACATTGAGCCAATACCTTAGAGCCCCCTTAGCTTCTGATGCATTTCAAACTCTAATGAAAAAAAATGTACCATGTTTATTTTTCTTCAGATTTCTTTTTATTTTTTAATACAGCTTTTGATGTGAGGGAAAACCATTTGCACAAAATAAAAAGTTTTTAGGCTCTGTTTTGTACATCATTATAGCTATGGGCTACTTTTTCAAACATTTAGATAATTTTTTTTTTTTTAAGATTTAATTTTTATTTTATTTATTTATCCCCCCTTTGCTCTTTGTGCTCGCTGTGTCCATTTTGCTTTTTGCATTTTTCTGTGTCTGCTTGTCTCCCCATGCTGCATCATCTTGCTGCGCCAGCTCACGCACCGTACAGGCTGGTTTGCCTTCTCCAGGAGGCCCCGGAATCGAACCCAGGGCCTCCCATATGGTAAACGGCAGCCCAACCAATTGAGCCACAGCCGCTTCCCTAGATAATTTTATAATAGATTTTTTTAAAGGAGAATAAATATAACAATGTAATCTTTATTAATCTTGAATGTCTAATATTAGGATCACATTTATAAAACAGTATCTTAACATTCTTTAAAAAATCACTTATGATCGTGTATGTTACAGGTTATATTTCCATTTAGTACTCTTATAAAGAGAGCCTATTCAATGTGCTTGCAATGTTTCTTTTGCCTTCTTTTTCTCATATTTCTTTCTAATCTCTATCTTAATTTTATCTTTCTTTTACTATATCAAATTGTTTCCCAGAGACCCTAGCTAAGATAAAAAAAAAAAAGAAGTGGTTGTCTGTGTATGTTTGGGAAGATAACTTTTCCTCAGAAAAGTATCTCTTTTCTGTATTTGAGTTTAATAGCATGATCAAAACTTAATTTTTCTTTTGATAGCCATATGACTGAAGTTAATAAGTATGCGTTTCCTGACCTTGCCATCCTGTTTCTCTGACTCAGATGGGTCCACAAAATCTCTTCTTCTAAGTTTATACAAAGTTCAAAGATCTTCCTGGAAGTTTTATTTTATTCTCAAAATTATTGACAGTGATTACCCTATAGCAATTAAATAAATTAGAAGCATATGTGTCTTATTTTAAAATAATCGAATGTATAGTTTCTCCATTATAAATCCTAAAAAAAAAATTGAATATATTTTCAGTAGCATAAATTATAAAGTTTTACAGAATCATGAAAGATAAGAAGTAATTCTTAATAGGAAGTTGGTAGGTTTTCATACTTATTAACTAGTACTATTTTGCCACCTGTTTATGTGTAAGCATATTTTATATCCCAACTTTGACATATATACATAAGGGACAGATCAAAACATTTAGTCTCATTCTCTTACTAGAAGGTTGATGGTCAGAAATCAGATGTTGGGGAGGAAAGCCCTTAGTATTATTATGAATCAGCTCAAATTCTTTCTGGAATGAGAGAGAGCATAAATAAATAAATCGTTCTTTATGTGACTGGAAGAATGAATCTCACCTAAAGATGAATTTCTCCTTTCTCCATCCTTGGAGGATTGGTAGATTTCATGAGGGGAGAGTTTGTCCATTCATTATATTGATGCTAGTAAATATTGCCTCATTTACTTAAAAAGGCATGAGTATAAAAGTAAATGTTCAATTTTCATGTTGGTTATATTTGATGTTATATATTTGACAGTGAAAGTAATCAGAAATATTTCCCACATTAATTATGGAAATAATGAAAATTCCTAACTAGTGTAATTAAAGCAATTGTTTCTTTTCTCAATGATTTATAGATGAAACCAGCCTGTATAAAAGCTCTTACTCGTATATTTAAAATATCTGATCAAGATAATGATGGTACTCTGAATGATGCTGAACTAAACTTCTTTCAGGTAGCTATCTTTTATTTCAGTCATTTGTATATCTGGGTTTCTTTGCTGATAAATGCTATAAGAAATTTATCAGCTTAAACAACAATATGTTAATAAGCATGCCTCTCTTTCTTATAAAACCATCTTTCATATCAAGCCATGTAACTGTATACAATGGGTGTATTAAGAATGACTTGAAGTCTGAACTCTGAATTATTTTGCTTCCTTGGTTTTGTGTGACACAGCTCTACAAAGAGCCCTGTGTTTTTAGAAATAGGGTTGGGGGAGGTTTAGGGAAAGTTTCTTTCCTTCTAAGTATGACATGTTTTACTTAAATAATACAAAGCAGAGGCTCAACCATAATTTAGAATTTGCTTCTCTTACTTGCAACTCTTTGATTTAATGTTGCTTTGTAGATTATTTTATATTGTTTTAAATGCTGGTTTGTTTAAAAATTGATTTTTATGTTTTCATCTGTTTGTTTGTTTGTTTTTTTGCTAGAGAATTTGTTTTAATACTCCATTAGCTCCTCAAGCTCTGGAAGATGTCAAGAATGTAGTCAGAAAACATATAAGTGATGGTGTGGCTGACAGTGGATTGACGTTGAAAGGTGGGCAAATGGAATTTTTCCCCTTTTGAACTTAATGTGTTCAAAATTTGGCAGAAGGTGAAGGTCCTATTTATAGCATTTCTTATACTTTAAGGAAATGTTAGTATTGAGTAATATGGTATTTATGAGTTGGAAGAGACAGGCCATTGGTGGACCTAATTATCCTACAGTTAATATAAATTATAGGTAAGGAATTTGATTGTAAATCAGAGATGCACAGGTCCACATGAGGGAAAGAGATATCTGGAACAAACAAATTTGTCTTCAAATTCTTCCTCCTCAGGAGCTGCCTATAAATAGCAATTATTTTTAGTGAAGACATTTTACCAAATTTACCAAGTACAAAATGTTCCCTGTAGAATGTATTATAGAATCACAGTGAAATAAAAAACAGAATTTTCCATATTATAGAAGTAAGAGCAAAGATCTATAAAACCATTTCATTTTATTCTGTCATATAACTTTGTGAATGTCAGTGCATATCTGTTTTTTGAGATGTATTTTTTACCTTTTAGACAGTGTTCTCCCTTGCTGAGCTGGGTGTATATGTGAAGCAGTGATTCTGAAATCAGTTCTGTTCTATTGAAACACTTGTCAACTTTATTTTATCTTGATCATCAGTTTACAAAACTGTTAAACATTGATGATGCCCACAAATCCAACTCTTGTGGTTGTTTTGTATGCTTTTCTCCCATGTGGTTCTATACCCTTCTTCACATCAACTGTATTTACTGATTTACTTTATTTCAGGTTTTCTTTTTTTACACACACTTTTTATCCAGAGAGGGAGACATGAAACTACTTGGACTGTGCTTCGACGATTTGGTTATGATGATGATTTGGATTTGACACCTGAATATTTATTCCCCCTGTAAGTACCTTTGGCTTTCTTATTAATTTCATTTGCCAAGTATTTTAAAGTTTTATTTAGCATATAGGTAGGCAGGCTTCAAGTTACTGAGGAATAATTTAGATTTATAGCAGAGGTTTATAGCAGGGTTTCTCATTCTTAGAACTATTGACATTTTGAACTGGATAATTCTTTGTTGTGGAGTCTGTCCTGTGCATTGTAGGATGTTTAGTGCATCCCTGGATGCCAGCAGGTCCTTCTTCCCTAGTAGTGACAACCAAAAATATCTCTCCATATTACTATATATCCCATCAGGGGCAAAATCATCCTGGTTGAGAGCCACTGACTTAGAACATGGCTCAGATTTTTTCTCTTCTTCTCATGGAGAGTACAGGTATCTTTTAAAATTCAATTTACTGAGGAAGGAGAAAAAAAAAAGCTAGATAAACTTGGTTTAGGTATGAAGAGAACAGAAATGTGTTGTTTCGTGGTTTTCTTTTCTTTCTTTTTTTTCAATCAGTCCTTCTCCTCCCTAAGTTTTATAGCCTGTTCTTAGCTCAGGATAAAATAAGTAGTTTTCTTAAACAACCGTCTATTTGTGGTTATTTTCCTTTAAATAATGGTATGTTTAAATTTTATTTGTTTAAAAATTGACCCAGTGCCACTCGTCAACAGAAGACTGCCTTGCTACAGGATGACTCTCCTGTACTGTAGGGATGTGACAGTTTCAGGGATGGTAATTCCTAAGATCTGGCCTTGGAGTCTGTAGCCCAGGGGTTCTTAACCTTTTTTGTTCCACAGACCCCTTTGCCAGACAGGTGAAAACCACAGACCTCTTCTCAGAACGTAGCAGCAGATAGTATTATGACACTCAACTAGCATAGGGTCTAACAATTACTGTAATTTCATAAGCGATTTTTGGAGATATGCAACAACTATAATGTGATATGAAATGAACACTACGGTAATTTATTGCATACATTCATAAGTGAAGGAAATGCTTGATTTCATTTAGAGGTCAGAGAAAATAAAGATAATAAGTTGATTTTTTGCAGTTCCAGCTCATGGACCCTCTGGTCTTTGGACCCCTGATTATGAACCCCTGCTTTAGCCTTTCTTGACTTTTTCAGTGACACATTACCTTCATGGTGTCGTTTTTTATTTTAACATAGCACATCCACGGTTCAGAAGGACTTTGTTGTTATTTTTTCCCTTCCGCATCACCGAGGAAGCAAAGTTCTTTCTGGTTGAATTCTTGGTCCATTATTCAATTCTAAGTTGACAATTCCCTTATCAAAGCTACTAAATCTTGGCTCAAGTAATTTCTCAGATTTTTCTGTAAATAAGTTCAATGAATGAATTTGTCCCAGGATCTTTTCATCATGTTTTCTTCTCTGTATGTGGGTAGATAAATTCTGCAGGAGGCTGCTTACTGGTTTTTCAAGTATGACAGTTAATGGAACTCCATCTCTAGGCTATTTATATTAGCGTTTATTCTCTTCCTTTAGTTTTCTGCAAAATAGCCCCCTAGAATCTCTACACTTGAATCTCTACAGCCTTCTTATTAAGCTTTCTGCCTCTGTCCTTCACACTGCTATTAGATTAATAGATATGTAAATACAGATTTGACCATGTCACTTCTCTTCAAGACACAGGATAAAGCATAAACTTCTTAACATGGTATATGAGGTCATTCATAATCTGTACACCCTTACCCTCCACATCCCCATTCTAGAAGTATATGCAAAACTATTTATAGTCCACCAAACATATGTTGTTTCCAGCTCTAGGCTTTTGCCCTTGCTATTTTCTCTTTCTCCCTCCTTCAGCCTAGTTAATGCCGCTTATCCTTCAAGTCTCAATTCAAGTGACAGTGTCTCTCAGAGGTGTTGAAACCTTTCCAACTCTAGGCCCTAGATATTCCCTTTCAGTAGGCTCCCCTAGTACCTTTAGCTTACCTATACTTAGCATTTGCCTCATTCTGTTGAGATAGTGTGGATTGTGGTCAGTCTCCCACTTGAATGTTGTTCCTAGTACCTAGCTTTGTGCATTTGATAAATGTTTATTGAACTGAATTTAGGGTGGGTCAAAAAGGTCAGATTAGGCAGAAATGACATCTTTTCACATCATTTTCAATTCATTACTAAAGTTGGCATTAATATAAAGCCCATAATTATGCCTTACAATTTGTTTATAGGAAAAACAAATCCATTAAAGCTTAACCAGTATTATTTGGAGAAATTTTATTTCAACTTGCCCTTCTGATAGTTAAGAAAACTTTGCATATATTCATGCATTGGGAATGAGCATGATTATGACTCTTCTGAGGATTGTCATACCCACTCTAGAGATTTCCTGGGAAAGTCGAAATGACTCCAGGGAAGATATTTTTGTAATGTTGTGTCATCCCACATAGCTACTATTTGCAGTTATATATTCATTTCTTAAATTAAATTTTAATATTTGATTAATGATTTATTTTACTCTTAAATTTTTTCAACAGGCTAAAAATACCTCCTGATTGCACGACTGAATTAAATCATCATGCATATTTATTTCTCCAAAGCACCTTTGATAAGCATGATTTGGTAAGCTTTTAGCTGCAGTTTCCCATGATATATGGTAAAATATTTTTCTGTGAATGATTTAACTGTGTTCCCTTAGCTGTGGAATGCTCATGTCATATAGGCAAAAATTGCTCAAACACTCTAAGTTCAACTAGCAAGAATGTTTCCTATTTTATAATTTCTAATATTATATTTTTTCTATTTTATTGTTTCCTCAAGATGTTAAAATCAGGTCTCTGATAAATTCTTTTCTTTTTTTTTTTAAAGATTTATTTATTTACTTTTTATTCATTTTTACTCCCCCCGCCCTGTTTTTTGATGTTTTTTTGTGTGTGTGTCCATTCGCTGTGCAGTTCTCTATGTCTGTTTCCTGCCCTCTCTTCTCATCCTTTCTCCTGTCTTCACCGGGATTCGATCCTGAGAATCTCCAATGTGGGAGAAAGGCGTCCTACCGCCTGCGCCACCTTAGTTCTTGGTTTTTTGGCACGTCTCATCTTGGCTCTCCCTTGTGTCACTCTCCTGTTACGTCGTCATCTTGTAATGTGGCTCGGTGGGGCCTGATGGCGCACCCACGTGCGGGGCCTGGGGGGCTTACCCACGTGTGGGCCTGGCAGCCTGTGTGCCTTCTATATTTTTCTTTTTTTTTTTATTTTACCGGGAGGGCCCAGGGATCAAACCCAGTCCCTCCATTTGGGAGACGGATGCCCAACCATTTGAGCTACATCCACCCCCTCTGATAAACTCTTTCATAGGTTTTCTTATATACATTTAAGGAATTTTCTTGATAAAATGTAAGATTTATTTTCATTTGTTAGTTTTTAGTAGTATAGCTATATATACTAGGGGGTTCTTTTGTTTGGAAATTATTCTCTTACATATCTAAACATCACCTATACTTCCTTTGTATCTTCAGGATAGAGACTGTGCTTTGTCACCCGATGAGCTTAAAGATTTATTTAAAGTTTTTCCTTACATTCCTTGGGGACCAGATGTGAATAACACAGTTTGTACAAATGAAAGAGGATGGATAACCTACCAGGGATTCCTTTCCCAGTGGACGTGAGTATAGAGCTCACCCCTTTCCTCTCGAGTTACAGCTTGTTTAAAATTATAGTGCATTATATTTGGAATTTCCTGTTTGTCAGATCTTCTAAAATGTTTTAGTCACAACTACCTATAAGCAGGACTTACAATGCTGTTGCTAATTCTAAGATGAACTACAGATGTACTATAAATTTATCAGGAAAGCATGTGTGTGCTTTTGGATGATGTACATGTAAACTGTAATAACATCAAATCCAAACTGAATTTTAATACATTTTTGTTTGACGAAGGGATTAGGAAAGTATTATTTTTATCACACAACTCTTATACCTTTAAAATAGGGGTAATTGTAGACTTATTTTGAGATTTGTTTGTTTGTTTGTTTGTTTATAATGAACTTTCTTTGTAAGACAGTGAGGATTTGTCTACCATCCAGAAGTATAGCTTGGTTGACATTGTACCTAAGGTTCTGGTCTTGCATGATGACATGCTTTAGCCTTGGCAAGACTCACTTCCTCAACAGTAGCATCTTTTTTTCCTAATACATAAGAAAGGCTTACTAATTTCAGTTAGTTTTGCACTTTTGGCAAACTTTTTAGATTCGTTTGTCATTAAGTCTTCAACTAGCCAATATTTGCAGGACATTGTATGTAACTTACAAAGCAGATAATATAAAATATCCCTATTCTAGATTTTACATAGGCTCACTGCTCATCTATGTAGCCTTGCTTATTTTGGGCAGGTGGAATAGATATAGGAACACACACACCGCTACCACTACCACCACCACCAACACCTCCATCCCCCACCACAACCACCCCATCTGCCCACCCCCAGCCATCCCCTCTCCATCCCACATTATCCTTCCATTCTTCTCTGTCTTAAGAATGGCAGTGTAGGAAAAGCCATGGTTAGAGGCTATTGTGGGAAAAGAAAGCAGTCTGACAATTATTATCTGCTGGATCTGGTGGTAAAATTTTTGAGCCATTGGAATTTTTTCCCTATAAATGTGCATTTAGGAATTTTTCACGTTTAAAATCTTCCCTTTCCCAGGCTTACAACCTATTTAGATGTACAGCGGTGCCTAGAGTATTTGGGCTATCTAGGCTATTCAATATTGACCGAACAAGAGTCTCAAGCTTCAGCCATTACAGGTAAGGAGCTGAATATTCTTCAGCTCATACTTAGATAAGTCTTAAGAAACCAATTTCCTAAGTACCAAAGAATAAAAATAAACTCGTCTTCATTGGTCTTCCATGTCTGCACTCTATTAATTTTCCCCTTGATTTGATCATTTCTTTTGAGTTGAAATGCTTGATTTTATTGTTTAGTTTAAATGTTTATCAAACAAAAAAGGGGGGAGTAGAGGTTTGTTTCTAGTATACTCCATGAAGGTACTCCACAGTGAAAAAAAGAAAGAGCTATGGACACTAAAAGTGTGGACTAAAAGTTCATCTTGCATTTTAATTTTCTTTAAACATTATAAACAATTCCTATTAATAAATGATCCTGATCTTTTATTGTGTCTCTGGACTTTAAAACTTTTTTCCACATTAATAAATCTTTTACACATCTTGTAATGTACACGAGGCATTCTTGTCACAGCAATGTGCTCCACTTAAAGAAAATCCATAGGTATGGAAAGAAATTAGGAAACTGACCATTTCAACAGTTTCTTATATCCCAGTTGGTAGAGGTGCTGCCATATCTGGTACAATCTTTAAGTTAACAGAGCAAGAACCCTTTAAAGTACTTAAGCAATTAGACATTATTTATTTTAGCAGCATAAAATTTTGGTAGCCAGTGTGAGGTTCTTTCACTCAGCAACACATTGTTATCAATATATATGTCAGTAAGTATACTTTTATATATTTTTAATGTGAAATAATGTGTTATCATATAGATGTACTATAAATTACTTAGCTATTCCACAATTATTGTGTTTTTGTAAAAAAAAATTTGTTGCTACAAATATTGTCTTGATGAATTTTTTTTGTAGTTGAGTTTTTGGGTGTAGCTTAAGGAAGTTTGCTTACCTCAGAGTTGCCCCATTGTCTGATGATAGTCTTGTTTTCTGGCCTGTCTCATTTACAGATTTACATTCAAAAGGCCAGTTAATCCCAGAGTGCATAACCCTTTCCCATTTCAGATTCAGATCCAAGAAGGTACAGATTTGAGATAGCATTTTTAGTTTGTAATTTGTTATAACATCACAGAAAAAATAGTTGGGATTTGATATTGTCTATATTCATTGTAATTTTCATTCACCACTAAACAATCATTTTCCTTATGAAAATATACTACTTATTTTATAATGAAATAAATATCATTTGATTATTAGAAATTCACTTTAGAGCCAACTTTGAGAAATGCATCTTTTCCACTTAGACCCTTCTATATTATATTTAATACTTTATTTCACATTAGTTGAGTATTGTATGTTTGTATATAGAGCAGACACTTCATAAAAGTGATAAATGGCAATACTCTATTTTGCAGAAGGTGAAATGGAGGCTCAATAAGTCTAAATAGTACATACTTAGTGGGTTTTTTGTTTGTTTTAGTAACAAGAGATAAAAAGATAGACCTTCAGAAAAAACAGACCCAAAGAAATGTGTTCAGATGTAATGTTATTGGGATGAAAAACTGTGGGAAAAGTGGTGTTCTTCAGGCTCTTCTTGGAAGAAACTTGATGGTAAGAGTTCTCTGATAATAGAGCTTTATCCAAAACATTTTTATACTCATTTGTTTATATAATTTTTTCATAGTCATTAACTTTTTTAGATGATTACTAGAACTCAGTGGCCTACATCAATTAGTAAAGTACAATCTGAAGTGTAACAGTAATCCCATTGAACTGTCTTTATCTTTGTTTCATTGGTGTTAGCTATCATTCGTCTCCCCCACCAACCGGTGTTTAGATAGGGATTAAATAAATATACATGTGAAAGCACCTAACAGTGCTTGACATGAAGTATATGCATAGGAAATAATTTTGAATTGAATACTGGTATCTAGTTCTGGCTCCTGACTTCAGTAAGGAGTCTGATATAGTTCTAGATGAGTCTCATATCAGACCAAATTACAGTATAATGAAAATTGCCAGTAGGTGGCTCTGGAATAACACTTTCAAAAATATAGTTTACTTCCTTTTCAACTACTATTTTCACTTTATGCAGAACAGACATGTCCTTTGTCTTAAGCCCGAAGAACTAAGTAATGAAAAATCAATATCACCTTTGTACTGACAAATAGTACATAGTATAGGAAGAATGCCCTTTTATTTATAATGTATATGCACAGATACAGACACGCAGAGGTGTCTGTTCATGAAAATTATTATTATAATTTCTTACTGTAAGTATTGAGATTTTCTGTTCTATTTTCAGAGGCAGAAGAAAATTTGTGATGATCATAAATCCTTCTACGCGATTAATACCGTTTATGTATATGGACAAGAGAAATATTTGTTGGTAAGAAATTCTGTAGCATACAAAGATTATTAATTATTGGGAACAATTTTAAATGACTCTTTGAAAACTTAATTGGGTTTAATTTAATAATTATATGTAGAACTTTTGTGTGGTTTTTTTTCTACCTAGTTTATTCATTGGAATTTATTTTATTTATTTTAATCTTATTTTTAAAGAAGTTTTAGTGCAATTAATTTTAATTTCCTTATCTGTGTGGTAATTATTTGGGTGTAGGTATAAGTAAAAATTCATCAACTTGTGCACTTAAATGTATGTTATACCTCAATAAGAAAGTAAAAAAGAAAAAAAAAACTTAACTCCCCCTTTACACTTTCTTCCACTTCAATTTAAACACATTATTTCCTTCACTATTGACAAGAAATTAGAAAAACCTTAGTACAACTGTTCAGTAGTTTATGATCTGAATAGTTTTATTTATTTGGCATGGGGCAGTATAGTTAACAAATGTGTTAGCCTGAGAAATGAATAAAAAAAGGGTATGACTGAAAAGATACTATGAAAATACAATAGAAAGAGGTTATAAATAAGCTCTCCTTAGATCCAGTCAGGTTTCAGTTTGAACCTTGGTCCACCATTCATTAGCTGTGTTACCTTGGGCAAATGGGTTACTCTTTCAGTTTCTGATTAGTTCAGCTAATATGTGAAGTTTCTGGCAAATAATAGATACTAAAAAAAGTTTATTCCCTTTCCTTTATTTTCCCCCAGAAATAGTTTAATCTGCCAGTCAGATGATCATATTGAATTTTTTTTTCAAAGTATTGAATTTTAATATGTATTTTATTTTTTATGATAAAGGTTCTTTGTTAGTTTCTTATTAAATTTTGTGTGTCTCTCATTCTTCTCTTGTAAGTATAGTTCTATACATTGGCTACTCGGTAAATATTGTTGACTATTAATCTTCCTGATTTTCTTATTCTCCATTCTTTGCAAGCTGAAGTCTTTCATGTCTCTCTTTGAATATGCATGTTAAAATATATTTTATTTGGAAAACATTGTCACTTCTGACCCTACATTTCCCTTTTCTTCTTCTCATAAAAGACATACTATCTTACACAACTCAGTACTGAATTTTATTCTTGTTGGATCATTAGCCTATCATAGATTGGATTTTATTTTTGGAGAGGTTTTCTAATAGACATTGAAAAGACCAGTCAGTGAAGTAAAGCAAAATACCTTCAGTGTAAAGAGTCATTTGCTTTCTATTTTTGTTTAGTGGAGGAAAAAAGATGTGGTGGAAAGAAAATAGACTTTGGAAGCATATCTGAGTTCAAACTTTGATCTGATGATTTGTTAGATGTGTTATCTTGGGCAGTTGACTTCATTAGTCTGTTTTCTTATCTGTAAATGTAGATAATGCATGTAAAGGGCCTGTCTAGTACACAGTTACCCATTTAAATGTTAGCTTCTTTAGAACCTTAATCACCAATTTTAATCCACAAAATTAGAAGCTACTTGTTTATCTGTAATTCCCACTTTAAAAAATGGTCAATATAAGTATATTTATCTAGTATGCTTTTATCAAGAAGTCGGGTGAAGCTAGTAATAAAAACATTGTGATGTTATGCATCAGTGTTACAATTCTTATGTTTCTCATTTTTATTTTTTTGCAAGTTGCATGATATTTCAGAGTCAGAATTTCTAACTGAGACTGAGATCCTTTGTGATGTTGTGTGCCTGGTATATGATGTCAGTAATCCCAAGTCCTTTGAATACTGTGCCAGGATTTTTAAGGTTTGTTGCTTTTAGTCTGTTAACTACATTTAATTTTATATGGAGTTTAATGGAATTGCAATGTGGTGTTTCCTGATGAGCGAATTGCAGCAAAATCATTTGTGGAACTCTTTAAAAATAACTTTTAAAAAGAAAAAAATCCACACATGATTCTATTGTGCATTTCTGGTTAAGAACCTCTGTGTTAATTGTAGGCCTTCTTGGCTGTTAGGAATGCACATGGGTTATATTTTACTAGTTAGACCAAGACAAACAACCATAGCAAAGGCATAAACCAGAGGCTTGAAATGTGTAGCAATTACTTTGAGATAATCAGCAATATTCAATAGTAGTAGGGAGCGGATGTGGCTCAAGTGATTGAGCGCCTTCTTCCCACATGGGACATCCTGGGTTCAGTTCCCCGTGCCTCCTTAAAAAAACAAAAACAAGCAATAAGTAAAACAAATGAAAAAACAACTCAGGGAAGCCTATGTAGCTCAGTGGTTGAGTGCCAGCTTCCCACACACGAGATCCCAGGTTCAATCCTTGGTACCTCAAAAAAAAATTCAATAGTAGCAAAAACTTTGCCTATTCAGAAAGAATTTTTAGTTCATATTTAATTAAGTAGTATTTTTTGAGCTTGTCATCAGATTTTGATTGCATTTTTTATTCTATAGCAACACTTTATGGACAGCAGAATACCCTGCTTAATTGTAGCTGCAAAGTCAGACCTGCATGAAGTTAAACAAGAATATAGTATTTCACCTACTGATTTCTGCAGGAAACACAAAATGCCTCCACCACAAGCCTTCACTTGCAATACTGCTGATGCACCCAGCAAGGATATCTTTGTTAAATTGACAACAATGGCTATGTACCCGTAAGTACATGCTCTGTCTTCATTTTCATGTTGCATGGTTCATAATAACATTGCATGCCATTATTAGTCGTGAGGATGGAAGCTTTTCACATAGCAGTTGTTCAGCAACAGAAAGAGACTTCGTAATGAGAAGGTACAAATTTGAGTAAAAGCAAGTTTGATTTGGGTGCCATAATAAAATGATGTAAACAGTGCCTCTGACAATATGTGTATATTTTTGAGCAGGCTATAACAGTCTTCATATAGGAAAATACAGTAAAACACAGCCCCCCACCCCCAGCAAAAAAAAGAGAGTCTTACTGCAATTGAAGGGGGTTGGCATTAGGTTGCTTTATGCTTATAAGGCATTTCCATATGAACATAAAGTTCATTTTTCTATTGTTTAATTGAATCGACCTTGGTTATGTGAAAGATTCTAAAATCTTTTATGAATCGATATTTAAATTATGTATGCACTTGAGTTCAGGATATATCTTTTTTAAGTGCTGTAAAAACTAGTTGTAATTGGAATTTCCACTATGTAAACATTTTACATTAAGTGTTATGAGCCACAAATTTCATGTACATTTATTATATATCTATACATGCATATGCACAAACACGTAACTCTGGTCACCTTTGTATTTTACTAACTGCCTTAAAATTGCATGATTCTTAATGGCATTCTCTTTAAGTAATTGTGTTTGTATAAATTGTTTTGTAACAAGGTAGTTTTTCAGGCAGTGCGTTTCTCAGGACTTTATAGCTTATTCTATTTACTATTATGTTAGTCTCTAAATTATTCTTATGTAAACTATAGTATAAAATAGATGAGTAATTAGACATTGCTGTAAACCAACACTGAGGCTTTTCAGAAAAGTGTTAATTTGTACAGATCTTTAAAATGAAAGAATTAACTTTATTGGTATTTCATTAACTGATAATTTTTTTAAAATGCCACAAACCCTTGAAATTTTATTTGTATAATAATTGGAAGACAAGTCATTCCTATTAGTCTAAGATAAGCAAAACCTTATTTATGTTTTACCTTTGCTTTAAAACTCTCATGTATGTTATCTACAGAGAGGATCATTACAAAGACAGACTCTCCCGAGACATGGGCAACACTGATAGAATAGAAAATTTGAGAAAAATCTGGGTCTTTCTAAAAACTGCTTTGTAAGTTACTTTTTCTTTATGGCTTCTATGGGATTTTGTTGACATTCTCTTATAGGATTACCAAATTGCCTTTCTTGACCTAATTAACATTTATTAATTATACAGAAACGCACTGCTTGGTCAGGCTTACTGCCTAACTGTATATCATGGTGTCTTTTTTACTATGTAAATGAGCTGTTTTAATCTTATAAATAACTGCAGCTGTGTTTATATATGAATTTGTAGCTTTAACATATTTTACTGTAATTCTTGTATGTATGTGTGTATATATGATAAATGTACATACATAAACACTTGTTTCTATGGTTAATCCCAGACTACTTCTCATGAAGCATCTCCCTGTTGCTAAGCATATTTGCATCCCTCCTTTTTGGTGGGTGGAGCCTTGTGTATGTTGAAGAGTCAGATTTAATTTATAAAATAACAGATGGATTCCAGTATGACAGCTGGCAGTGACTTAGTAGCAGTGATATATTCATCATTACAAGTCAAATTTGAAAAGGAATATCTTGAGCTTATCAAAAAAATTTTTTAAAGTAATTCTTGCTTTTCTTCATGTTGGAAATTAGGCATTATTGGGATGCTGCTAATCTCCACAACATGTCACCATGTACTATGTGGTCTCATCAGGTCTCATAAGCTAAACCAAGTCAGATTGGGCCTGTCCTTTGACTGAGAAGTCTAAAAATGTTCAAGTGTTGGAGGAAGTGATGGCATTGATTCATCTGGAGGCGCTCTTCTGAGTGGGTTCTGCGCCAATACCTCTTCATGGATAGTGTGATGGCCTTGTATGTCTGAGTGGCTCTGACCACTGAGCAGTCATTGAAGACCCCTACTTTGGTTGTTGGGCTCGAGTAAAATGGATTGTCCATGTTTCTGCACCAACTAGTGCAACTCCACTCAACCAGAAAGGAGTCAGAAAGCCTCCCCAAATTTGATACGCAATTTCAATTAGACTCATTGTTTAATTTTTACATTCTTATTCAGAGTTTCATACTGTCATACTTAGCTGCTGTGTTTTGTTAGCAGATGAAATTAACCCTATATTTTGTATGAGTGGAAATTTATGAAGCACTTTGATTTCCTTTGGGAGCCAGGGTGCTTGATGAATTAAAGACGATGTTGTTCATATCTCCTCAGGGTTGAATATACTCGTCTTTTGACCCTTTTATGTATTTGTCACTCTTCTCCTTCCTGGCTTTCAGGCATGTGTATGCTGAGGGAGGAGGAGGAGGAGGAGGGAATGGTTATTTAAATGCTAGCAAAAATGCTTTTCTTTTGGTGGGTGCTATGGCTAACTCAGTTTTCCTTTTTATTACTTTAGATGAGGGTGCCATCTATTGCTGTGCACTAAGACTCTTGTAATAATATTTCTCTCCCCCCTCCAAAAAGAAAGCAAAAGTGTTAGCTGATTTTCTTTAGATTTTCTGTAGGGAGGGAGGAGGGAGCTATTACTATTTATTACATTTTGGTAAATGTGGGATCCTGCACAGCTTTAGCATGCCCCACACTCTCCTTTTCCCTTTTACAATAAGTGTTGCTTATGCCTAAATCATTTTTTTTAAGTTGGCACACCCTAACTTGTGCCATATTTGTAAGAACTCAACTCCTGTCCTTCTGTGTGTTTTCGCAGCCATGCCCGGTTACGCTGTATGTGCACCTGCAACAGGTGTACATTTTGCATCTGTCAGAACTTCCTCAACTCAGACTTGCTGCAATCTGTAAAGAACAAAATCTTCACTGCAGTTCTTAACAGGTTCTTAACTTTATTTACTGGATACCAGGCATTCTGTTAAAATACAAAAGAAAAAGTGGATAACTATTTATTATACAGATTCTCACTACAAAGACAACAGGCCCAACTAACTTCCACTGTGATGACAATGTTTAGTTTTGCAATCATCCTTAGTAATGTTTTTAAATTAAAGTATATTTAGGGGACTATAAAATATGATTTAGGATTATTTTTTCATTAAGGAAGTTAAATTATCTTTCATATTAGGACATATATGTAGAGAGATTAAAATCTTTTAGCTGTGATTTGTAGATCATTTGTAATAAGGAAAAGACATCTTGATCCTAGATAAAAGATATTATGTGATAGTGTACTCAGCTTACATTCAAACACTACATCTTCTTAAAACCACACTAATGTTAACAGTATTTTGCGCTTGGAAACATTCTCTATTCTTGAAACCATTTATATTCATAATCTTTTACTTTTTTTTTTTTTTTTAATGAGGTACCGTGGTTTGAACCTGGGACCTCAAACATGTGAAGCAGGCGCTCAGCCACTGAGCTACACCCGCTCCGCCAGTCTTTTACTTTTAATACCTAGAATGTTTATTTGAAAGAACATGGTTTCTGGAAATGAGGATAATAAACAATTTTAAGGACTCAAAAGAATATGGGGGAACAAAAATATCTGTTGTAACAACAGTACTGGTTTTTGAGGTCTTTATAATTGGGCCCAAAACATGAAGTATGCATATAATGTGCTTTTAAAAAATAAAAATAAAAAATAGGATGTATATATTCCCTCAAAGCAATAAACTTGCAAGGTTATAGTTTTATTCTAGTCAGGCTACCTTTGTTTAAATTGATTTTACAGTTTTTGAACATTTAAGAGCCTATGTAATATTAATTTGTAGCTGACATCAACTTATATGTGTAAGGATGAAATAGGTTTTTAAAATCATTCCTGTCATTGGGAGCTGGCCTGATTTAGATGGAAGATCAAGCTAATTAGATGATGTTAGTTATTTGGTTCACCATTGGATACTCACCAAGAACTAGACACCAACTTTATCAATTGAACAGGATAGTTTGTGTCCACTAGCAGTGTATTAGTCATGTTTATGAAATGGTGAGGCTGTTTCTTGTGTGAGGGAAAAAAACTCACTTTGAAGGCATTTTTTAAAAGGGTTCAGTGATGTTTGGGCACTAGCAGCTCTGTGGAATAAGAATACAGCTGTCTCAGGTGACTGCTTTGAAGGGATCCCCACACTGATGGTAAAGTTCTGCTCTGTCCTTTGGTGGCATCTTGTAAAGTAGTAACCGCAGACAGATTCTTTTATGATGACTGACTGAGCAAATGCAAGGTAGTTCAAACCAAACAATACTCAGGAGCTCCAGTTTTGGGAATCTTAGAGTTGGAAGAGACTGCAATTCATATGGCCTACCCTGGTAGGATGCCTTTTGCAGCCTTCCTGAGAGAATGCTGTTTATCTGCGGATAGCTTTCCTCATTGAAGAGGGTTCTTTGCTTTTGCTTTTTTTTTATTTTAAAAAACTAAAATGTTTTCCCTATAACTTTCTCTCCTCTAGTTTTAGTTCTGTCCTTTAGAACAACATGTGACCACGCTTCAACATAGCAATCCTTCAGACATTTGAAGATGGCCAACATGCTTCCCCTAATTTTCTCTTCTTCAGGTAGAACATCCCCACTTCTTTCGGCCTTTTCTTAAATCAAATGGTTCAATGACCTCATCATTCCTAGTGATTCTCATCTGAATGCCCCTTAGGTTTTCAGAGTACCTCTTAAAAGGTCCACCCAGAATGGAGAAGAGTGCTTCAGATGTGTTCTGACTAGTCTGGAACACAGAGGGCAGTCATGTTTCACAGTTAGGACAGCACCTATCTACTGCAGCTACATCCTGCTGTTGATGCGTATGAATCTTTGGGTCAATTGATACAAGATTTTTTCGTGTGAGTGCTATTAAGCCAGGTGTCCCCTCTCCTCTAATTGTGTATTTGATTTTTTTTTTTGACTCTTTGAATTTAAATACAGATGATGCATGTATCCCTATTAAAGGTCATATTCTTCCTTTTGATCCATTTGTTCTGTCATTTCAAACATTATTTCTGTCATTTGTTTCTTTATATATTTCTTTCAGTGTGGTGTTATTTGCAAATTTGATAGATATGTCTTCTTTATCTTTCAAGTTGCCAATAAAAAATATTGTTGAATCCTAGAGAATGGAGAGGGAGAGAGAGCGTGCTAAAGCAAGCAAGCCCTGTAGTATTCCACTCTTCCCCAGCCACACAGGTTCAGAATTATTGGGGAAGGATTTTTCAGTCAATTAAAAAGTATTATGGGAAGCGGGTGTGGCTCAGTGGATAGAGCCCCCGTTTACCATATGGGAGGCCCGGGTTCGCATCCCGAGGCCTCCTTGTGAGGGCACGCTGGCCTGAGCAGTGCGGTGGGCTGATGCAGCGACCTCACGGCAGGAAGCGGGTGTGGCGCAATGGATAGCGCACCCGTTTACCATATGGGAGGCCCGGGTTCGCTTCCCGGCGCCTCCTTGTGAGGGCAGGCCAGCTCGCACGGCACCGTGGGCTGATGCGGCAAGACCTCACAGCAAGGGGGAGATAAGCAG
>JAQZBX010012156.1:0-41629 GCA_029593785.1 Cabassous unicinctus | reverse complement strand
TATTCTAATATCAGACAAAATAGACTTTAAATGCAAAACTATCATAAGAGGCAAAGATGGACACTATATATTAGTAAAAGGTGTAATCTCTCAAGAACAGAGAACAATCATAAACATTTATGCACCTAATCGGGGTTCCTCAACATACATGAATCAAACCCTGGAAAAACTAAGTGGAGAAATAAATGCCTCTACAATTATAGCAGGGGACTTCAACACACCTTTATCATCATTAGACAGAACATCTAGACAGAGAATCACTAAAGAAACAAAGGCTGTCAACAATTCATTAGAGGACCTGGACTTAATAGACATATACAGAACACTCCACCCAAATACAGCAGGATTTACTTTCTTCTCAAGTGCACATGGAACATACTCCAAGATATACCACATGCTTGGCCACAGAAAACTCTCAATGAATTCAGAAAGATTGAGATTATACAAAGTAATTTCTCTGACCACAACGGAATGAAATTGGAAATCACTAAAGGACAGACAAACAGGTTAGGCACAAGGATATGGAAGTTAAACAACACACTCTTAGAAAAACAGTGGGTCAAGGAGGAAATCTCAAAAGAAATCAGCAACTACCTGGAAGCTAATGAAAATGACAACACAACATATCAAAATCTATGGGATGTAGCGAAAGCAGTCCTGAGAGGGAAGTTCATAGCCATAAATTCATATATTAAAAAAGAAGAAAGAGCTAAAATTGAAGACCGAATAATGTTGATTTTATTTTAATCAATATTCATTCCCTGTTAGTCAAGCTCCTGATGAACCCCTGTTTGTTATTCAATCCTGGTAATTGTCAATTACAAGGATTTATCTGTCTGGCCACCTAGGTAGCATTTCCTCCCCATACCAGAAATGGTAAACAGCTAGAGCACTGCAGTTTCTGAAGGGAATTGCAGTCAAGGACTCAGATCCCCTAGCCCACACATGATGCTTTGCATTTCTACATTCCTGGCCCATGTGCCTACAAAAGGAGAACTCCCTTTAAAGGGCCCAAAATAGAGGCCTTACTAAGGTGCCTCTTCTGATAAATCCTTATTGGAGGAAGGAGGGGGAGGCATTGAGGACACTTTCTCCACTCTAAGTTCTCAGTATTTTGAACTACTGGCCCTTAGCTCCATAAAAATGAATGAGCATTTTGATCAGTGCCCCCTCAGTGGTGAGATGACTCCATGTCTGTGCTGGTCCACCTGACCCTCCACTTGTCATATCTTTCCATAGGGAAATGAACCAGAGGAGAGTTGATATATTTCCTCAGTTTACTTTCTTACTTATACTGTGATAGTAAGTTATCAAAGGCTTCACTGCTTACTTCCATTTTGGGATTGCCTGTTTTTATCAGCTACCTTTTATTCCTGGCTACTTATCTGAGTTCTTGACAACACTGAAGCAGGGAACAACGAAGAAAATTAAGGCCAATTCTGCTAAAACAGGAGGCCTGGAATCCTGTCTGGTAATTATGGGAAATACTAGCATAGGCCACAATAAATTGTAGAGGAATGCTTGTGCATCATTAGCAAGAGTTTCAGGGTCCCATGAAGCATTTTACCAATGGTGTGCTAGAGGAAACCAATGAGCAGTATCTAGAGGAGCTAGTGGATATGGTAGGGCATACCTCCAGCCATGGCAATGGGTCTGGGGAAATGCCAGGAGAAACCAAGGGACATTCTTGGAGAATGCTAGTGGATTGGGTTTATAAGCTTTGTGATTTGAAGGGAGAAATTGGCATCAGTGGGTCAGATTGGTGATCCAACAGAAGGATTCAAGAAAGGCTATAAGAGCAGATCCCTAGAAATTGCTTAAGGCCTTCCAACAATGGGACACCTGAGGTCAGGAGGTGCCCATTACCTGAGCAACTCTAAGAAGGTCTCTGGTTCTGGTATATACCAGCCTACGACCCAGGAAGTTGTTGAAACTTCAGGAAAAAAAAATGTAGAGTCCTTCCATATGACTTTGGTCATGGCCAAAAAGAGAATTTAGACATTAGATTCACTTTCACAAAATAGAGTTAATCTTGATGAATTTAGTCAAGGAGAGTGTTGCTTTGAGGGGGCATGTTGCAGCCTCTCACCCCTACATAGTTCAATCACTGCAGTTAGTATCAAGGAAAATTTGTGGAGACTGCAGAGGTACAGGGATGGCCTGTGCCCAGGTTGTCATTGAGACCCTGCATTTGTCTGAACAGTGGCCACAGCAGAGTGAGCTGTTGCAGCAGAGTGAGATATCTGGATTATCACTTGATCTGTGCCAGGTCACTGGGCTCAATGCCAGAGCAATGAAACTGCACCTTGCCTGTGTGTGTCCAGAGCTGCCTGCAATCTTCCCTAAGATTAACATGCAGATACAGAGAGACAGAGAGAGAGGCCTAAGGTGACAACTGAATCACCCTCCACCACCAAGCTGCTTCCCAGAACATGAGCAGTCTATGTGCTCCTGAGCATGGCCAAAGGTTTGCAACCACTATCTTTCCCTTCCTGGGAAGCCTGAACTCTGCCTATTCAGGTCATCTTTCTTTGTGCCATTCTGGGGCTTCAGCTGAAACACAGCTGCTCTTCTAGGCTTTCCAATTCATGTGCTCTCACCCCCCTGAAATCTGTTGCACTGCAGATGTTTTTGTGTTTTTTTTTAAGCTTGAAAAATCTATTAAATTGACCATAAAGGGCATAAGTGTGGTTTTAAATATAAAACTCTGCACAGTGAGTGAATACACTTATAATACAAATACATAACTTTATATAATGTAGAGTATATAATAAAGAATATATATACAAATTTATACTTACATGTTCATTCTGGGATGTAATGAGGCAAAAGAAGCTAGATGTAATTAAAGGAGAGAAAAAAAACACTAAAGTTGTAAAACAAAAATAAACAGAATGGAAGTTTTCTCCTGGGCATAAATCAATTGCACAATGAGAACAATCTTAAAAATGGTACTGTATAACCAGGGCAAGATTCAGATGTAGAAGAGTCAGACATCAGACTTAACCATTAATTTTCCATTTTTGAAGTATAAGGTTCATAGTTACATGCAATTGTATTGAGGGCTTAACATATTGGTATGTTTTCTTTTATTAGGCACTGCTTACGCTCTCAAGAGATTCTTGTTCCTCTAGTTGAGAAAATAACAGAACTACCCAGGATGGGAGGTGTATTACTGAGCCAAAGGGGTGCTGATGCAAAATAGCAGAAATTGGTTGGTATTTATAAAGGGTATTTATTTGGGGTAGAAGCTTACAGTTACTGCGCCATAAAGCATGTTTCTTCCCTCACCAAAGCCTGTTGCTACTTGTTGGAGCAAAGCAGCTGCCGACGTTTGCCAGGGTTCAGGCTTCTTGGGTTCCCCTCTTCCTGGGGCACCATTTCTCTATGGGCTTAGCTCTTCTGTTTCCTCCACAAGGTCAGTGTAGACTATGAGGCTCTCTAGGCTTTACCTATCTCCACAAGGCCAGCTGTGAACACTCAGGTGAATGGCTCATCTCTATCATGGGGCCTTCTCTGCTTCCTCAACACAACTCCAACATCAAAACTGCTCCAACTCTGTTCTTTGCCATGCCTTTTACATTTGATTCCCCCCCCACCAAAGGGTGGGGCACAATGCCCTACTGATATGGTCCAGTTAACACCTTAGTCATAACTAAATCAGGCCCAGATTAGCAGACCAGTTTACAAGCATAATCCAATATCTGTTTTTGAAATTCATAATTACATGAAACTGCCAAACTGCTACACTCCACCCTCTGAATTCCAAAAATACATTTCAATATTCAAAAAACCTGAAACCAGTAACAATACAAGTACAAAATCATATAATAATCAGTTTCAAGAAATAGTTTGTCTTCAGGCAAAATCCCATCTGCTGTAGACCTCTGAAACTTACAGAACCATTTAACTGCATCCAATACAAAAATGGAAAGACAAAGGATAAACATTTTCATTACCATAGGAGAAATTGAGAGGTTAAACATGAGTCATGGGTCCTCTACAGTTCAGTAAACCTGCATGGTATCCTCCATTCAATTTCAAAGTCTGATAGTCATTCTTAAGATGATGGTTTCTTCTCCTTAGGGCCACATGGGAACCCACCCTTTCCACAGGCTTGCCCAATGGCCATTTTCTCGGTTCCACACTCATCAAGCATCTGGGTGTTGACCATGCTCCAGACCTCACCCTCCAAGAGTTTTTGGGTGATTGCCACACCTTACACAGTCTTTGGATTAGAGTCTGTGTCCCCCTAGTACAGTGAGATGAAGACAGCATTCCCCCTAAACTTCGGCATACAGGCTCAACCCTTTCAGAGCAACGAGCTGACCACCTGCCCTTCCCTAACTTTTAGCATACAGGCTCAAGAATCTCAGAGCAATGAGTTGACCACTGGCCTTCCCTAAACCATGGGGGACGAGTCAACCCCTCTCACACCTATGGGGTGCTGACCTTAACTGCCCTAATCCTTGAGGAATGTGCTCCACCCTCCCTGCACCCTGGGGCAGCAAAACTCTTCCAGAACATTGGGTGGGAACAGCCACCCTCTTCAACTGCTGGGGCAAACTCACTCTTTGCACCCTGGGGCAGCAAAACTCTCCCAGAACATCAGGTGGGAACATCCACCCACTTCATCTGCTGGGGTAAACTCACCCTCTCTGTACACATGGTTGGGGCTCCTCTCTTGACCCAAGGTGATTTCTTAATTCCATATCTCAGCTTCCATGATTTTCTCTTTAAAGCTGTTTCTTCTTCAATGTCCCCTTTTCATGCCCTTTTTAGTCCAAGCAAACAGTGGTTTTATTCATACAGTGCTCTCAAAAACCTTGTTGGTTTAGTATGCAAGAAGCAGTGGTCCAAGCCATCAGATGGTAAGACTTTCCAAAACTCTTTCAAAGATAATTGCATCTTCAATTCTGATTTACAACTTACAGGTTTAGCTAAGTCTTCAAATGGGGCACTTTCAACTGGGAACTTGATTTCTAGAAACTTGGAAGTTCCTGAATCAGTTTCTGTTTCCTTTGTGCTGAAAAGTTCAGTCTTTAGTGTCTTTTGCTCATCTAGTATTTTGCTATAAGCTGCAAGGAGAAGCCAAGCTGCATTCTCTGAGTTTACCTTGGAAAGTTCTTCAGCTAAATGCTCAGGTCACCATTTTCAAATTCTGTCTTCCATACAACACCAGGAATTAATCTTGCTAAATTCTCCTCAACTTTAAAACATGGATCACCTTTCCTCCAGTTACCAATAATAGTTTCATTATTTACTTCTAAGGTATCATAGAAAGTCTCTTCAGCATCCGTTTTGCTATCAACAGTCTCTTCCAAGTGATCTAGGCCTTTTCCATCAAGCATTTGACAATTCCTCCAAAAAATACCCTTTACCCATTTATAAAACCATTCCAGCATTTTGGTAATTGCAAAAGCACTTCCTCACTCCTCGGTACCAAATTCTGTATTAGTCAGTCAAAGGGGTGTAGCTGCAAAATACCAGAAATCGGTTGGTTTTTATAAAGGTTACGTATTTGGGATAGAAGCTTACAGTTACTGGGCCATAAAGCATAAGTTTCTTCCCTCACCAAAGTCTGTTGCTATGTGTGGAGCAAGGCAGCTGCTGACGTTTGCCAGGGTTCAGGCTTCTTGGGTTCCTCTCTTCCTGGGGCTCCATTTCTCTTTGGGTTTCACTCCTCTGTTTCTTCCACAAGGTCAGCGGTGAACTCTCAGGTTAATGGTTTGTCTCTATTCCTGGGCCTTCTCTCCTTCCTCATCAGAGCTCCAACATCAAAACTGCTCCAACCCTGTTCTTTGCCATGCCTTTTATATTTGATTCCCCGCCCACCAAAGGGTGGAGCTCAATGCCCTACTGAGGTGGCCTAGTTAATGCCCTAATAGTAACTTCATCCTGCACAGATTAGCAGACCAGTTTACAAGCATAATCCAATATGTATTTTTGGAATTCATGATTACATCAAACAGCCAAACTGTTACAGTAGGGTACTATTTTTCTGTTTGTTGTGTGGGTCTCCACCCACTGAGATAACACACTATGACAAGATGAACACTTTCATATAACATTGAAGTATGCCCCAGCTGTGCCCTATCCCACATATCCTCCCACCCCCAATGCCCTGTCCTGCCTTTAAAAAAATTTTTTGGACAAGAATTTAAAAAAAATTATTGGGGTGACATATATACAACATAAAATTTCTCATTTTAACCACTCTCAAGTGTACAATTCAGCAGTGTTCAATATGTCATGGATTTTCAAAGCTCTTAGAGTTCCACTTATGCAATGGCTCACTAGAATTACCTAATATAAATGCTGTGGAAACCTATTAAGGAGATTAAAAATCCCAAGTCTTAGATAAGCTTTGCTGTGATGACAAATACTGTCTTCTCAGTTCTGGATATTACACAAGCATTAATCCATTTCTCAATTTGAAAGATACATATATTTATTTTACTCCTTATATTAGTCATTGTTTCTTTATCATTTAAAAAATCATGTAATCTGTTTGGTCACACTCAAGTGTTTATATATTTTAAAACCTCCATAACACACAAAGTTGGTCTAATGTTAAATAAAAAGGAACACATTTGGAAATTGATCTGAAATTCAGGACATGTTTATATAAATTATAAATATAAACCACTTAGAAGACAACCATGTACATAGTTAATATTTGCAGGGTAATTTAAAGGCATTTCCTTAATTTATGTTCATGGTTCATGAAATAGTCTACATTTTTCTTCTGTAACTTTGTACCATGTGTATTCCAAACAGAAGGGATTTTAGCTCCGAGCACAAAATAATTTTCTATAAATGTTTTTTTGGAGGGCAAAGGTTTATTTGCATTTCCCAGGATAAATTCCAGACTGACAGTGCTCAGACTTGTTGCAGGACAGACACCTAGGAAGACCTTATCATCACATTATGTGGATTTGAAGAAGCAAAATGGGTGCAGTGGCTACATAGCTGAAATTTTTGTCAGTGTAAATATATAGGATCCATCACGAATGTCACAAATGGGAATGTTGCCCATATCCATATCTAGGAAAATCCCTACACAGTGTAACTGTGGGTTCACATGCAGGATTGTCAAAAAAGTAGAGCTGGCTGAGTATTACGCTCCATTTCTCAAACCCACAATTCAAGATTCAAGTTCTGAAGACTGTCGGGTGGTCCCTTTTCAAGAACAGATTGTTTGTAAAGACCCAACTTTCATTCATTGCTTGTTCCAACATCCACCTCACAGTAATGGTGGCCAGAAGTGAAGTGATAGGAGAACTAAACAAAATGCCACAGGCTTTAATCTCTCAGCATGTCTTTTCCAATTCTGTTGGATAGCCCTACATCATACACTTTTTTCAGGTCAATAAAAATGATGAGCTACTATTTGGCTATGTCAATATCCAATCTCACATTCACTAAGGTAAAAATATAAGTAGCTGAGCAAATACAAAAACAACCTGTCTTTTCACTGCTATGGTCAAAGACCAAATATCTACTTCACTTTTCCTTCTTTAATTGTACTTTATATCACTGTAGCAGTTTGATATATTTATGAATTCCATAAATAGATACTGGATTATCTTTGTGAACTGTTTTTCTCCCCTGGTCATATTAGATTATATTGGATTCAGAGGTTTCACATTTAGTTGATTAAAAATTTATCAAGGCTTTGATTGGCCACATCAGTAGGACATTGGGTATTTACCCCCTTGGTGGGTGGGGACACAGAGAAACTGTACTGCAGAGAAGGTAGGTTGGAGTTTTGAGCGGGAGCCTGGGAAGGAAACACACAGGAGAAAAACACAGAGGAATAGAGACAGCTTCACAGACACAGCAGAGGCTGAGAGATGAGCTGTTCAACTGATAGTCTACAGCTGGCCTTGTGGAGAGAAACAAGTCTGAGCCCAGAGAGAATTGAGCCCTGGGGAGAAATAAAAACCCTAGAGAACCTGATGGCATATGGCTGACATTAGAAGCTGGGACCACAGAGCCTTAAGAGGAAGAGGAAGGCTGAATATCTGCAGCCATCTTGCTCCAACACAATGCAACAGACTTTCGTAAGGGAAGTAACTTATGCTTTATGGCTTGGTAAGTGTAAAAGCTTCTACCCCATATAAATACACTTTAGAAAAGCCAACAGATTCTGGTATTTTGCATAAGCATAGCTTTGGCTGACTAGTACAATCACTTAATCAGAATTTCCCTTGCAAAATTTCCCTGGCCTCCATAAGTCAAATTTTACATATTAGAAAGGATGGATATACTTCGATCCAATCCTCTTAGTCATAGTAATAATCTGATTATTTGTGTAAAGAATTTTCTTTCCATAATCATGAGATATACAAAAACAGAGACTATGGTTTCTCTGAAAATAATTATATGAATTATCACTGATTCTGTGAAAATATATTTACCTAATAGGATATGTATTTTAATAATTGAAAAAAAATATTTAAATAACTTTAGAATAATGTTGAAATATTAAAAATGGTTTTCTTTTCAACTACCTTCCATACTTAGTCTTGTTGATTAGGCAATTGCATTCCATGCTTTAATTTTCCTAGAGTTATATCCAAAATGAAGAGACAATGTTAAGATTTCTGAGAAAATATAGGTTATCAATGTGGAAGTCAAGACAAAGTAAATGGATTCCGTGAGTATGACAAGGTATGTTTTTGAATATAGGGAACAACTTATACCCAGAACTTGCAGAGGGGCAGGAAAACTTGTGAGGACTGGCTTTGTGGATTTCTAGTATCACCAACTAGCCCAAATTAAATTAAGAATTTCTGAGTGCAGATCTACTTGTACTAATGCAACTGTGTGGCTAGAGCCTGAATGAGACTTGGAATTGAACACTTTAGACAACAACCACTTATTTCCTTGGCTCCCTAATGACTTGTTTCAGTGAAGGATGTTGTGACATGTCTGGCACCTACAGAGGTCTTGTCAAGGATCAAGAATATTGGGGATATGTTTGCCCATTTAAAATGAAATTTGCATTGAGCCAAAAGCACCGTAACTCAGAAAACAAAATTAAGTCATTTTCACTATTGAAATTGTGGGCTGGGATATTTACAAAAACCCACTCTTCCTATTTACAGTCAAAACAGACACCATTCTCAAGTGACACACTTTAACAGACAGTGTTATTAAAGAGAGCATGATCTGGCACTTTGCACATTCAAAGGAGCCTCGTTTCAGGAATATGGCAAGTCTGGTCTGGGACCCTGATTTTGGAACCAATATACATTCAGTTGAGCTGTGATTATTCATTTTAACTGTACAATTTTCCCCAAATTTTATCACCAGAAAAATATTGAGCTGCAACATCTAAGCAGGCATTATTTTCTGTATTTCCTGATCAGTGTAGGAAGGATGTGCTGCAGTCTTCAGTCTCCAAGTGAAACTAAACTTACAGAACAAATAGCTGCATAGATCTTTACCAAACTTCACCTAGGAAGCCTGAGCAGGAAATAAATACATCCAACATAGTGGTTACACACATTCACTGTGGATGAGAGTCACCTGGGTCTTCTAAACATTGCAGATTCCTAGGTAAATAGTAAAGAAAGGGGTCAGACATGTGTGCTCTGAGAACCAGTAACATCAGCAGCATGTGAGCTCTGGTACAAATCCATATCCTTAGGGAAGACAAGCACCACATAATCAGAATCTATGTATTAAAAATACTCACAGGTAATTTAATAAATTGTCAATTTGAGAAGCCATGAACTAGTCTTTTGCTGCCCAATAGAAACATAATGTGAGCCACATATGGAATTTTAAAATTGTTTTAGAGGCATTAAAATTAATAAGAAATGCAAAAATCATTTTAAAAACATAGTTTATTTAACCCTATATAAAAATTATAATATCTGTATCTATTTTACTCAAACTTTTAACGTGCTCAATAGCCAGAAGTTTACATATTGGAAAAAACATATCTAGGGTATTTTTTTGTATAGCCTAAGAGACCTTCCAATTCCCCCAGATAGTTAACCAGAGTGTAGTAAAAGCCCTTGGCAGCAGCTGAGAGGTTGAAAAAGTGAATGGCAGAACTTCTGTTTACCATCTTGTAGAGTTGGCCAAACCATGATTTGATTAATTCTGAAGAAAGATGTCTTTTCTTCAGCATGGATATTGAAAATCTACTTTCTGCCGCCTGTTCCTAGAGCAGGGGACTCAGGTGATCCTAAGGGCACATATTGTGTGTAGCATTGTGTTGATGACAAACAATATTTTCTGAGCTAATATATTTCTTAAGTATTTGGACCTTGGCATATCATATCTTCCATTTGAAGATATATGATAACTAAAAAATAAATATATATATGACAAGATTGGACTCAACTCTCCCCCACTAGTGTCTTCTCTAGTGTCCAGATGCTTCCACAGACAACTCAGCTCTGGAGTTTGGTGCCCTAACTAGGGGTTTTAATATAGATGGCCCCTTCCTGTACCTCATTAATATCCTGTCCCTCCTCTTTAATTCAATCAGATTTTGATATAATTTTACAAAAATGAGTATTTTACTCATGACTTAGATTAGAATAAAGGAGAACATTTAATCCTGAGAATTTTTTTTCTTAATATGGACAAAATATTACCATAGTATCATTCTAGATGACAGCTGTTATTTCTATTGATAACATTTTGAATTAGGACAAAACCTATTTAGACAAAATATTTGACATCATTATTTACCTATGTGGATATTTTAACTGAAATTTTTATTTCTTCATATGGCTTTGAGTTACTTTCTAGTTTCCTTTATTTCAGCCTGAAGGACTTCAGGTCCTCCTCAGCCAGTTTTGAAAAGAAAGTCACATTTGCTGTATGACCTAGCAATTCCATTCACACGTATTTACCCAGAAGATATAAAAGCATATTTGTGTATGAAGATTTCTCCATTAATTTTATAACCATACCTCTCAAAATAGCCCTTAAGTGGAAAACAAAACCCTAAATGTCTATCCACTTGTACATAGAAAATACGAAGTGTTATACACATATAATGGAAAACTACTTGACAAAAAAAAGGAATTGACTATGGCTATTAGTAATAACATGGATGAATCTTTAAAACCTAATATAAACTGAGATTGGTCAGACAGAAAACATTACAGTCCCTCATGATTTTCAATTAATATGAAATTCCAGAAAATGTAAAATTACAATGACAGAAAACATCAGTTACAGAGTATGGCTTCAGATGGGTGAAGATTGACTGCAAAGATCTTTTAATGATATTGGGTAAAACATGACTGTAGTGACAGTTGAATAATTGCATACATTTTAAATCAGAACACTTAAAATAGATTAATTTTATGTACATAACATATACCATATACAGTTGTTAAAAAAATATTCTCCCCTTGTTGATACAATGGTTGCTATACATTCACTTTTCCTTCAACAATATTCATTGCACACCTACTCTGTGAAGGACACCCTTTTATCTGCCTTGCCATGAATTCTGTTACAAAATTCAGCAGTCCCTAAACCATTTTGACTGACAGTGGGCCACCTCAGGGTTTCCTTAGTAGTTTGGCAAAAGCCTGAGATGATCCTTTAGATCATTGAATCTTGCTTATTCTATCCAGCCACTTCCTCCTCTCACCCAACACCTTACTGCAAGACTTGCTCAAGTTAGCCTCTCTGAGCCTCAGCTTCCTATGTTTAGGAAGATAATAATAAAGCAAGTCTCTACAGGTGTTCTGAGAAATAAATTGTCATTTGTAAACCTTTCAGAACAAAGTCTGGCTCACAATACATTCTGTATGTATGTCAAATTAAGTAGTACTGAAAGAATCTCCTCACTGTTATTTATCCCACAGGCCAGTGCTTGTAATGCTTAGAACAATGTTTAATTTTGTAACAAGGGAGACCATTTTACTCAGCTTAAAAACACTCATTCATTTCCCATTACTTTCAGGGTGAACCCAAAACTCATCACCATATACAAGAATGTCTTTCACCTGGTCCTCATTTCTCTCTCTCTCTCTTTTTTTAATATACTTTTTTACTTTTATTTTTTTAAAGAAACTTAGATTACATAAATGTTACACAAAAGATATATGGGATTTCCATATGCCCCATTCCCTAGCCTTCCCAGATTTTCCAACATCAGCAACGTCCTTCATTAGTGTGGTACATTTGTCACAATTGGTAAACACATCTTGGAGCATTACCATTTAAGTTTACATTGTAGTTTACTCTATTCCACATATTTTTGCAAGTTATTACATGATATACAATGGCCTGTATCTGTCATTGAAGTGTCATTCAGGATAATTCCCAACTCCCAAAAATGCCCCCAAATTATACCTATTTTTTCCTCTCTATCCACTCAGAACCTCTGCTTGGCACTGCCTCCACTTACATGATAAAAGTTCTTCCATTGCTATGATCACAAGTCTACAGTAGAACTCTAAGTCTACTCTAGTCCATCATCCATTCCTCAATCCTGAGGATTCTGTGATGGTGATGCCCACTCCACCTCTGAGAGGAGGCTTAGGTCCCATTGGGCAGACGGATGGGACTTTCTTGCTTACAGTTGCAGATTCTCTCTGTTCCTTGAGATGATCATTGTCCATCATCATCTCCTTGTTAGTTGTCTTGAGTGAGTCCATTGAACTGGAGAATAGGTGTTGCAAGTCTGTTGAGATTCAGGGCTCAACTGGTACATGGACAGCCCAAAGATTTAAGTCTCTTGGACATACAACTATCAACTCTAGTACTAAATATAGGTTCAAATAGAGGGGCAGCAGAGCCATGTGTAGGGAAAACACAACTGAGTCCAACTCTATCATACTGGGGACCATAAATTCTAAAGTAGGGCCCATTGGCAGGATGCCAGACTCCTGAGCTGTCTGCTCTGCCTATAGTGTCTTGATGTTTCCAGAGACATCGGGAGCCCCGCTATTTGAGGTAATATTTACTTTGGCAGTCTATGAGTTCCTGCAGAGATGTGCATAAGTTTAATCTCTGAAATGACCTCTTGACTCACTTTGAAGGCTCTCAGCCTTATAAACTCATTTGTATTTACCCTTTCCCCCTTGTGGTCAAGGTCTTTTTACAGTTACATTCCTAGTTGGTGCTTGGTAGTAATCCCTCAGTGCCAAGGAAGCTTATTCCCAGAAGTCTTGTCCCACACTGGAGGGAAGGTAATGCATTTATATGCTGAGTTTTGGGTTACAGAGAGGCCAAAATTGAGCAACAAGGAGGCTCTCAGGAGGTAACGTTTAAGCACCATTTAATATTATGCTCAGGTTCAATTTCAAAAGAAAAGTTTCATAAGTACAGTCATCACAATCAAGGGCCCATCAATGGTCCATCCTCCTTCACTAGTCTCTGGCTCTGTACTCAGGGAATTCTTGCTGTTCCATTAGAGAATGTGGCAGATCTCCCCAGGATGAGAATTTGATATTTCTTTGGTTATTGTGTGGATTTCCACCTACTGTGACAATGCCCCATGAATACTTGAACACATTCATATATCTTATAGGTATGCCCCAGGTGAACCTCTTCCCATGCATCCCCCCTGTCTGTCACCCCACACCAATGATCCTCCCATGCCACAGTTGTAACCTTTCTGTGATCCAAAATTCTTCAAAATTGAGGACAATAAAATAACCAAATACAGTTAATAAGAAAATGATATAATAATGATGGTTTTTAAAATGATGACTAAAATATAAAATTTTTTTAAAGTTTGAAATAATGAAAAAATATTTTAATGCAAAATAGAAAATTCAAAATTTTTTAACATTGTGTCTTTCATCTCTGTAAGATCTGTTGTCTTGTATGTGCAGTGATGTTTGTTTCTATTTACTCACCCAGAGTCTAATTTTTTTCATTTTGTTCAAATAAGCTTCAGGTTAAAGAAAAGTCACTTACAGAGTATGGGAGATTCCCATATACCCAACATTGTCTACCTTTTCTCCTTTCCCCTATTAATAATGTTTTACATGTGGATGGTACTTTGATCTCATTCAGTCAGCAAACATTTTTGGACATAAACTGAAGCTAGTCCCTGCACTATGTGCCAGTGATGTATGTTAGTGTGACTATAAATAATAATGAGTTTCAAATTTCAGTTTCAAGTTGTTCATTGTCAGTAAGAAGACAAATAATTGTTTTTTATACATGGATCTTTATTTCTGTGAACTTGCTTAACTTACTTATTAGTTCTAATAACTTAAAATAGGTTATATGGAACATTCAGTCATGTAACCTTAAACTTGAGTTGTTTTTTTTTCCAATTATTATACCTTTCTTTTACTTTATCTTGCTTTATTATACTGGCTAAATTTTTTGTAAAATGTTAAATAAGAGCAGATGTCCATGTCTTGTTACAGATCATAGTGGGAAACAATTTACTCTTTCAAGATAAAGCATAATTATAGATATAATATCTTTTTAGATGCCATTGGTCAGAATGAGGATGCTCCCTTGTATTTGTGGCTTATTGACAGTTTTTATCATGAGTGGATATTCAACTTTGTCATAGTTTTCTCCATCTCTTCACATCATTGTATAAATTTTTCTTCTTTAGTCTGTTGATCTAGTTAATTAGCTTGACTAATTTTATAATTTTTAATGAGTTTTCTTGTCACAAGATAAACTATCTGGTAAGACTATATATATATATACACATATATTCACATACACACATATATACATATATATAGCTAAATCAATTTTCTATACATTGTGTTGAGGAATTTTGTATCTATGTTCATGAAAGATGGTGGTCTATAATTTTCTTTAAAGTCTATATAATTTTTTATATATTAAGGTAGTTGAATGTATGGATATAATGTTCAAAACATTCTTATTGACTCCTTCATTATCTGCAGAGCTCGTGTAAAATTCCCTTATTCATTCCTGTATTGGTGGTTTGTGTTCTCTACTTTCTCGGTAGGTTTGGCAAGAGGCTCAGAAATTTTGAAAAGCATGGTAATGAGAGTTGGTATTCATATCTTGTTTCCACATTAATAGAAATGACACTGAAGAAGGAAGGAATGAGGGAGCACATCAGATGTTACCATGAGTATAGCCTAAATGGAAATTAAATAGTTCAGTTTGGAAAGCACCTGAAATAAAGACCTAGACAAGCACAGACCCAAGAAAATGTTTGAGAAACTTTCTTGTGGTGATGAAAATTTGTCTTCAGAATTCTGAATATTAGAGTGGCATTGATCCATTCCTCAACTGGATACATCCATCTTGGTATTTTTACTGTTTATATTACTTTGCTTCCTTATCATTTTGAAAATGATATAATTTTGTTGGTCACATACCAAATAGTTGATTGAATTTTTCATCCTCATAACACATTTGTTTATCTTACAAAAATTAAAAGGAGAACATTTGGAAATTGATTTAAAGTTCATAACTTTTATTGGAATGGAAATGTAAACCTAAGACCCAAAATAGATAACCATGGCAACTGAATATTTGAAATGTAATTTTTCCAAATTTATCTACTTAACTCATGTTCATGATTCATGAAATCCATATTTTTCTGCTGTAACTGTGTACCAGATATGAAACATGCGAAAAAGGATTTAGTTATGAGCACAAAGTCATTTTTTATAAATATGTTGTGCTCCAAGTTTTATTTACCTTGCTCACAATAATCTATATCAGTGGCAGTGCCCAGATTCACCAGAGGGCAGATACTCAGGAAGCCTTGACCATCATTACTTGGATTTGTAGGAGCAAAAATTGGACGCAGTGGCTCTGAAGTAGAAATTTTGTTGAATGGGAAGATATGGGATCCATCATGAATGTCCCAAAAGGAAATGTTTCTTATATCCATATCCAGGAAAATCCCTACTCAGTGCAACTGAGGCATCACCTGGAGTAGAGTCAATGGTATAGTGCTGCAGGGTAGCAATCTCCATTTAGTAGACCCACAGTCCAGAAATCATATTTTGAAAACATTAAAAGTTCCCGTTGTTGAGGAACAGATTCCTTACAAACACCCAAGATCCAGTCTTTGCTTGTTAACACATCTACTTCCCAATAATGGTGGCCAGATTTGAACTGACTGGTGGCAAGGACACAAATTGCGTGGAATCTCTCAGCATGCTTTTCCCGATTCTGTTTGACATGCCCACATTTCACACTCCCCAGGTCTTCAGAAATCATGAGGTAGTTGTTGGCTGTGTCCACATCCAATATCATAGCCACTGTGGAAAGAAAAGTAGTTCAGAAATATTGTCCCATTCATCATTTCTACCAAATGTCTCATTCACTCTCATTACTTGAATTCTACAATTCTTCTTCTCTAAATTGGAATTTTCCTGGGGAAACTTCCTTGATCACCCTTAACTTTCTAATTTAAAATGTATATAACTGTATCAATTTCTCTGATAGTGGGAATTCTTTTTATATTGGTTGTGATTATTTGATGAAGTATCTTTCTTCCCTTAAGTGTGAGATTCATGAAGTAAGGGAATATGACTGTTTATTGATCTCAAAAAATTTACATAAATTAGCACTAATCCTGTAAAAAGTAGATATATCATAGGATTTTGAAGGATGGAAATATACTTTTACTTTTTACAGAATAATATTGACATGTAAAGTTTGTTTTTCTTTTACTGAACATGCACCATTTAGTCTTGTTGAATAGGTAAGCACTAATATTTCAGGAATGTGTTTTCTGAGGGTTATAACAAAATGAACAGATAAAACTAGCAGTCCTGGTCTGAAATGAGTAAATTCTGTGGAAGTCAAGATAGCAGAAGAGATTCCTTTGGGCAAGAACAGGGATTTCTTTGTATTCTGAAATCACCTTAGTCCTAGGGGAAGTGGTGTGGGGAAACTTGTATATTGTATATGAATTTCTCTGTGGATTGCCAGCATCTACAATATTCAATGCTTCCTAATGATTGGGGTTGGAGCCCAGAGCTGATTTTCCTAATACACCGTGTGGATACAGCCAATGGAAATCTCCAAAGTGAAGCTTATGGACAAACAGCCAATTATCTCACTCAAGTCTCTTAAGACTGGTTCAGTGGAAAATGGCTTATACGTTGTCCTCGGAGAGGTGTATTCAAGGAGAAAAAAATACCTGACACAAGTTTCACCAAATCTAATGTGAGTTTGCATGGAGCATACTCACTTAGAAAATAAAGCAATTCACTTTTCTTTACAATTTCTACATACCTAAGCACTGTCATTGTATTCCCTCCCAAAACAGCACCTCCTTATTACAATTCACATGAAAACATACACTTGGGCTAGAGAGAGAGCCAGCCTGAAGATGTCACCTTAGAACCACACTGGGTTCTGAAATCTGCTAGGTCTTCACTGGTCTCCTGACTTTAGCCCATTAGGCATAGAGATAAACATAGATAATTCACTTTAACAAGAAACTTATTTCTAAATTAGAATAAAAAATAATTAAGAGTTAAGCTGTGATATGGAGTCAGGCAGTATTTCCTGTGTCCCCTGAGCAGTGTAGGAGGCATTTGTTGAACACTAAAACCTTGACTCTACAAGGGGACCTCAGTCTACAGGCTTGACCACCATGCACACTTTCTCCAGCTCTTGTTCGGTTGGCCTGTGCAATGAGATACATCCCAGTGTTTCAGAGTAATGTGGACACTTTTTAAATACATGGTAATTGAATGTGTATTCAAGTTTTGAGAAGCCATGGTGTAGGCAGGTTAGCCGATGGAATCTAGAGAGCCATATGGTTCACTGTTAATTTTCCAGTGTCCCCATTTTAAAAAATAAGATACCTGTAAAATTGTTTTAATAACCTATTACTAAACTTGATACATCTAAAAATATTACTTCTACATGTGACAGTAGCCACATTTCAAGTGGTCAGTGTCCAGCAGTGGCTCCCATATTAGACAGCATAAGTCTAGGTCATGTCTTAAATATTTTCTCTCTTTGTAATCTCCATTGATCCATTCTATACTCAGAGGTGAGAACAACCATTGTTTAGGTAGCATAAAAGGCGCCCATATGGAGAACATTCTGTGGGAAGGGGGTAGGCTATATAGACTCCTTACCTTGAAACTGCAGCATCCTTGGATTCATTTTTAGAGGTGCTGTCATGTGGGGCTCCAAGTCCTTTAGCCTGGAAACCAGTCCCCCCAGGTGGCTATTCGTCCTGATAACCTTCTTCTGAGAGACCACAAGGCAGGATGTGCATAATAAGCCCTCCCCTTGGAGCTCCTTCTTCAGTGAATTGATGCAGTGGAAACAGCAGATGTATCCACAATTCAAGTACATGGGTTTGTCAAGATAAACCAGGCAGATAGGACATCTACCTGCTTCTTAAAGTGCTCAGCCAGCCATGGACACTATCTGTGGGAAGATGAGCAAGATAATAGTGATTCCATGTATTAAATGACAATAGACTTTAGGGAATTTTATTAAATGCCTAGAGAAACTAGTGCCATCCCTAGTACTAAATAATGAAAATAAATTATAAATAAAAAACAAATGTGAAAGACTCATGACCCTGAACTACTGATAATTGAAATGCTTGTTGGAATGAATGAAAGACAGGATTCATCATTTAGCTTTAAGTTGGGGTGATGGAATAATCTAGCCTGGGTTGTCCAAATAAGGAAGTCCCCAGTCATATGCAGTCATCAAATACCTGAGATGAGGCTTTTCTAAATTAAAATGTGCTGAACAAGTAAAATAGGCCATGATTTTGAAGAACTAATAAGAATAAGAGAATGAATATAAAATATTTCATTAAAAACTTTAAATAATGATCCCATGTTGACATGATAATATTTTGGATATTAAAATTATTAGCACCTCTTTTTAAAAACTTTCATTGGGTGGCTACTCAAATATTTATAATTTCATGTGTAGGTCTCACCTTATTTCTCTGGGACAACACTGGTCTAGGCTTAGAGTTTCTCAAAGTCAGCAGCTAATCCAAACCGACTGTGTTCAAAACCCATAACAGCAACTGAGAGGTCGAAGTACAAAGCAGAAACTCAATTCACCTCTGCAAGAGAAGCTTATCCTGTGATTTCATTAAGGAAAATGACAAATATTTATTTCTTCTACCTGAGTATTGAAATCTGTTTTGTAAACTGCTCCTGGAGGTGACCCATCTCTAAAAGGGCACACACTGAACCTGGCCTTGAGTTGGTAGAATTAATAATTTTATCCAATTAGGGACCTTGCTTTCTCATATCAGAGCTTCCTAGATGTCTGAGAAGTAACAAAATAGTTCATAAATCTGGACTCACCTCTTCTCATCTTGGTTCTCCTCTGACCTCCAGCTGCTTCCACTGACAGCTCAGTTTGGGCAAGAGATTTACCCACAAGGGGTTTTTATATAGAAGGCCCCTCCTCCCACCTTTTTCACATCCTCCTGTTCCTTTTTAACTCAGTCATGTTTTGATTTAATTCTGGCAGAAATGACATTTTTCTGAACATCTTGAGAGGCTACCACAAACAAAGCAAATCACTTTATCTGGAGGTTTTTTTCCCCTATTAACATATTCAAACCATTACCACATAATTATTAAAGGTTAGATATTGAATATTATGTATGTTGATAATAAGATTTAGAATTAGGGCACACATTTTTGATACTAAATATTTGGTATCACTATTAACCTACACAGAATAAAATGGAGGTAATTTCAAATTCTTTTTGTTTGCAAAAGTAAAGCCACATGCTTTTAGACCAAGGGAATTAATTAAACCTACTCAGAAGACTTTCCTAAAACTCATTCACTAGTCCACATTCACTTCTGCAAAATGGCGTTTTTTCTCAATTGCCAAGGTCCAGGTTTAGAAGTTTGATAAATCAACTGTCAAGTGGTAGCTTTACAATCATTCAGCTACTCAAGGTCCTGCTTTATGTTAGTCAAAAAATAAAAAACTAAAGGTATTTCTTACAAACCTACAATTTCCTTTTTTCTGACATGTTATTAAATATTATATGTTTTCTTTATTTAAACAATTTTGTCCTCTTAAGAAATACTTCTCTATGGTTTTAGATGACTGATAGGTGATCAGCATTTTTGGAGGGAAAATGAAAAATTAGAAGGGAGCCTATGTGTGTGGGGGGAAGTGTGGGTGGGGATTAGGTTATATTTGGTGATTAAATAAATTGTCTTTCATGTCCATGGTCATTATTTGCTGTTTTTTGCTAGATACTCTCATCATTTCAAGTTCAAAGCTAAGTCCACTGTCAAGTACTTGTGTTCCGTGAAGGCAAACTGAAAACCTTAAAAAAATGTCACCAATTTGACAATCATGTTTCATAGTCAGCTCCTGTTTTCTGTAGCCCTGGACAACTGTGTGGTAAGTGCATACTCCATGCATGAGATGTCCAGAGCCTGCAACTGGATGCAGAACCCAGAAATATGTCATACTATTCTACTCCAATCAGTTAGGGTTGGGTTACTCATGACTCCAGTGCACAGAGCCTGCTGTGACAGCAATAACAGGTCTGGGGAGTGGGCAAGGGGGATGCGAGGCAGGTCCAGTAGTGCCCAATATACAGATTTTTGTTATTAATTTGTCTAATTAATTCTTTGAATTATGAAACTATTGATGACATCATCATGAAATAATCACTCAAAATTGGCCTTTTTGTAGTCTTTTATTATGAACACTTTGTTATTTTCTTTTAAAAATTTATTTTGAAATAATTTCAAACTTACAGGACAGTTGTATAAATAATACAAGATCTATAGAGAATTACAACATGTCCTCTTTTCCCTGATATCCAGATCCATTAACTTTTAATGTTGTATGTATTAATTTAATAATTTCATTTTAAAATAATCATCTGAAATCTGTTATATTTCATACATTATTTTATATAAAATAGATTTCTCAGACATTTCTTTTTTTCAACATTTGCAAATTTTACAAAATATTGCTTATGACCAACACTTATTAATGTTGCTTTGGCCTATGGGAATAATTTATTTTGTATACAAAATTACATCTGGAAATTCTATTTTATGAATATTAATTTTATATATATATATATATGTTTGTGCCATTCAAGTTTAAACTTTAATCAGTCCAATGGTGTTTTAAAAATCTCAGACTCATTAATTGTGATACATTCTTTAGAATATAAAATTTCAGTGTTAACAGTCGCTCTCCAGTCATATCTGATATAAAATCTTGTCATGTTAGCTAAAGTATTTAGACAGTTCATAAATTGTGAATATTTTAAGTATCTACCTATCCATTAATCCTTTCATCCATCCATCCATTTTACTAAAGCCCTTATGATATTCAGTTGTTTATTGGCTTTTGTTAAAAATTGTTTCACTTATTTTGGTCTTTATTCTCCAAATGTAATAAACCTGAATGGATTTTAGTTTGTGACTGAAGTTTAGAAAATTTCGTAATACTTGATTGATTAAATAATAAAATGTGCTTCAGATCATCGCACAGCAAGCCCTGAGGTGGCGCTGTGTTGACGTTTACAAAGGATATTTCTGCTCCCCTGTTCTGATCCAGGCTTCTGCCTCCACTCTATTTCAGAAATGCCCACCAGAGAGAGAGGTCAAAGGTGGATCAATATGGTCACTGCTCTCTTCTGTAAACATTTGTATCTCCTGATACCTAAGGACATTGTGACTACCTGATCCTCACAAGATCATTTATAATTACAGCAGCTCAAATTCATAGGTACATGTTCAGTGCTTCCTTATCTGCCTGGAAAGCTTTAAATCTAATGGACTGACCTGCAGAAAATCCACTAAAGTCAAAGTCCTCCTCAATTGTTTATCCCTACAGGAACCTTTTCTGATATTCCATGAAAATTATTTTCCATCTTGTTCTCCCAGGACAATATAAAAAGACTTCTGATAGAATCTTTTGCTTTTTTTACTTAGTTTCCTGTGTTCTGTTTGTGGCAAGGAGACAACCGTATTGAGAACTGAGACGGTAGATTGATTTTGGATATGAAATGCAAGTATCCAGCAAAAAGTAGACAGAAAATAATTTCAATTTAACGTAATAATTTGAAGTTAATCTGCATTATTTCATGTCTTCTCCTGATTCTTCACCCTTCCTACAGAATTCCTGATCCTTTCGGGTCAACTAAAACAAGGATATATCATGATTGAAGAGAGTAAATACATATGTAATATAAATAAGAAAGCAAAGGAGATGTGTCTGAGATGGGATTCAATGTTGAGATGGGAAAATAGTAAGATTATAAACAAATTGTTTAAAACTGTCTATCTAAGATGTAAAATTCACAATTGTCATTATGTAAATTATATTTGTATATTTTCAAATGTCTCCAAACTTGAGATAAGCAAATTTAAGAAATATGAAGCACATAAAATATCCACAGAGGGAATCAGTGGTTAATTTGATTTGAGGTACATAATTCCATTTGACTGCTATTCTGTTTCCATCTCTCTAGGTTCTTTGTATTTATATTTTATAGAAACAGTCTTAAGTACGCAATGTTACCCATATTCATATTTTACATGCAGTTTCACTATGTTATACAGACCCACATTACATTTTTTAGATTTCATTCTATTTATATACATGGACTTAGCCTTTCCCTTTAAACCACTCTCATACCCATATAATATTTCTACTACTTACAAACACTATGAGGTGCTTTCACCACTAATATTCATTTCCAAAGATTTAGAAACAATCTTTTTACCAAATCTGCATGGATTAATCCTCAAATTTCCATTCTGTACTGTCATTCTATTTTCTGGTGACTTATATTCTAATTGTTAACTCCATGAGTTTATGCAATATATTTAGTTCATAAGAAAGCAATCTTACAGTATTGTCATATGCTTCACAACTTCATTTCTTCTTACCACTGCATAACATTCCATCTTGTATATACACTAGAATTTGTATGTTCATATCATTCCTCTCGGATCTTCTGGGTATATACCTAGAAATGGTATGACTGGGTCACATGGCAAGTCTATATTCAAATTCCTTAGGAACTGCCAAACAGTCCTTCAAAGTGGCTATGCCATTTTACATTCCTACCAACAATGAATAAGCATTACTATTTCTGCACATCCTCTTGAACGCTTGTAGTTTTGCAACTTTTTAATAGTGGGCAATGTAATACGTATGAAATATCTCCTTGTAGTTTTGATTTACGTTTCCCTACATGCTAGAGAAGTTGAACATATTTTCATGTATTTATTTACCATTTGTATTTCTTGTTTGGACAATTGTCTATTCAAGTCTTTTGTCCATTTTTAAATTAGGTCATTTGTCTTTTTACAGTTGTGTTGTAATATCTCTTTATGTATCATGGATATTAAACCCTTATCAGATATGTGATTGCCAAATAATTTCTCCCTTTGAGTCTTTTCACCATTTTGACAAAGTCCTTCGAGGTGCAGAGGTGTTTAACTTTGAGGCATCCCCAATTTTTTCTTTTATTGCTCAAGCTTTGGGTGTAACATTTAAGAAACTACCCTATCATAAGGTATTGGAGATATTTTCTTACATTTTCTTCTAGGAGTTTTATGGTTGTCACTTATATATTTAGGTCCATGATCCATTTTGAGTCAATTTTTGTATTAGGTGTGACACTGGGGTCCTATTTCTTTCTTTTCAATATGGCTATCTAGTTCTCCCAATACTATTTGTGAATAGATTGTTCTGGTGCAGTTGACAGAATTTTCCAAAAACACTTGACCATACATGTGAGATCTGAATTCTATCTTTGGTTCCATTGGTCAATCTGCCTCTCTTTATGCCAGTATCATGATCTATTTATCACTGGAGCTAACTAATATGCTTTAAAGTCAGAAATTGAGAGTCCTCCAATTTCATTCTTCTATCTTAATATTTTTGGCTATTTGGGCCCTTACCTTTCCAAATAAATATGATAAATTGCTTTTCCATTTCTTGAAAAAATGCTGTTGGGATTTTTATTTGGATTATGTTGAATCTGTAAATCAGTCTGGTTATAATTGACATCTTAATATTTAGACATCTAGTCCATGAACACAGAATGTCCTTCCATTTATTTAAGTCTTGTTTTCTTTCAACAAAGTTTTGTAGTTTTCTGAATACATGTAATTTGTGCACTTGGTTAAGTTTATTCCTAAATATTTGATTTTTTACTTGCTTTTATGAATGTAATTTTTTTCAGATTTTTCCTCAGATTGCTTATCAGTAGTGTATAGAAACGCTATGGATTTTGTATATTAATCTTGTATCCTGCCACTTTGCTGAACTTGTCTATTAATTCTAATAGCTTTGTTGTGGAATTTTTAGGATTTTCTAGACATGAGTTTAAATCCTCAGTGAATAGTGAACATTTTACTTCTTCCTTTCTTATTTGGGCACATTTTATTACTTTGTCTAGCCTACTTGCTCTAAAGAGATCTTTTATTATAATATTGCTAACAGTGGTGACAGTGGGCATCCTTGCCTTGTTCCTGATCTCAGGGGAAAAGCTATCAGTCTTTTATCTTTGAGTAGAATGCTAGCTGTAGGGTTTTCATATATGCACTTCACCATATTGAGAAAGCTTCCTTCTATCCCCATCTTTTGGAGTGTTTTTAATCAAGAAAGTATGCTGTATTTTATCAAACAACTTTTCTGCATCAATTTAGAGGATCACATGATTTTTCTTCTTATATGTATCACTGTGGTTTATTACATTAACTGATTTTCTTGTCTTGAATTACACTTGCATACCTGGGATAAAATCTACTTGGTCATGGTGTATAGTTCATCCATTTGGTGTCACATCTAAGAATCCAATGCAAAATCCAAGGTCATGAAAATTTGACCCTCTGTTATCTTCTAAGAGTTTTATTTGGTTTTAGTTGTTATATTATGGTAATTGATACATTTTCAATCAATTTCTGTATGTCTTGATGTAGGCATCCAACTTCACTGTTGGTGGCAAGTTTTTCCAGCACCATTTGTGGAAGTGACTATTCTTTACCCATTGAATGGAATTTGCACTCTTGTTGAAAATCAATTTGCCATAGATATGTGAGTTTTCTGTATTTTATTTTTTAAGTCTCAGCTTTATTCCATTGTTCTATATGTCTATCCATATTATAATAGTGCAGTGTTTTGAGTACTGTAGCTTTGTAGTAAGTTTTGCTACCAGGAAGATTGAGTTCTCAAGCTTTGTTCTTTTTCATGATGTTTTTGGCATTTGGGGTCACTTGTGGTTCCATGTGGATTTGATAAGAGCTTTCCCCTTTCCACAGGGGAAAAAAAATTTTGATGCTAAAATTCTGGTTTGTTTATTCTGTATCTTCCTTTATTTCTTTCCTTACAGTATGAAAGAAATGCAGAGTAATGCCTGGGACCTTGTGTCTCTTTCTTCCATCCCTTTCCAGACTATGCAGCTGCCATTCCTCTCATTCAGAGCTGACATCTAGAGCCATCCCTGTGTATGGCCCTTAAGTCAGGTCCTGGTTTGTCATGGACACTCAGTAACTGAATGTTAAATGAATGGATTCACTCAGTAATGACTCATTTATTCACTCCAACTCAAGGTTCTTCATTTTTTCTTTCACTGATTCAATAGGAAATATGCATTATATTACATTGTATGTACTTACTGCATTTTGTTTATCCATTCATCTATAGATGGCCTCGGGTTGTTTCAATCTTTTACCTACTGTGAGTAATGCTGCAATCAACTTTAGTATACAAATAACTGCTTTCAATTCTATTGACCTAAAAGTGGGTTTGCCTAGTCATACTGTAACTTTATGTTCTACTTTCAGAGGAATTGCTAAATTGTTTTCCAAAGCAGTTGAACCATTTTTCCTCCACCCAAAAAATGTATAAATGGCTTCTAAGTTCTTCTCATCCTCAACAGCAGTTTTTGTTTTTTTTTTCAATTAATAAACATCCTTGTGGATGGGATTTGGCATATCATTGTGGTTTGAATTTGCATTTCCTTGATGATCAGTGATTAAAATCTTCATGTATGTAGTAGTCATTTGTGTGTCTTCCTTAATTAAAAGTTTTAATGGTCATTTTCAAACATGCAGAATTATGGACAACAGTATCATAACTCACCTCTCCCCAACCCATGAATGCATCACCTAGTAGAAACCATCATACATGGAACCAAGCTCATCTGTCTCCTCTCTTGTTGTGTCCTCCCCTCCAGCCTTTTTGTTTTTTTACAAAATAATTGATTTTAAAAATAAGTCAGGTGTATTGAGGTACAATTTACATATGCTAAAATTCAAAATTTGCCAAATATTTATCTTAAAATTTATCAAATATTAAATGAATGCCCTTGCTTTCCTTATGCACATATATATTTACATATGTTTTTTTAAATACCTAATTTCCACCCTTTAATATGGTTTCTGATGATTTGTGATGACTCCTAGGGAATCAGTATTTGAGCAAAGGAAAAGAAGAATAAAGAGATAGGATGGATGTTGTCAAGTTAATTTTAAGTCATTAAATTTAATTGTTTTTAATTTAGTAAATATTCATCTGCTATTTTCTTTTGCTGGATTTACCCTTGATTTTGTATTCATATTCAAAAAGATACAGCCAGACCTCATATATTGTAGTTTAAGAAACAACTGAAAAAGTAAATTTTTTATGCAATCAGGAATACTATAGGCTAAAATAAGATAATATGGAATTTGACTGTACTTCATTCCTATCTTATGAGATAAAATCCTCTCCTTGTGTATTTTAATCAGATTTATTTATTTATTTATTTATTTATACATTTATTTATTATCTACCAATTCTTCCACCCTCCCACAGTCCTTGGTACCCTGTAGTCTTCTTTCTGTCTCTATGAACTTAATTTTAGGTATTTTATATACATGAAATCATACCATATTTGTCCTTATGTTTTTGGGTAATTTCACTCAGCATAATGTTTTCAAAGTTTCACCTATGTTGCAGGATGAGGCCGAATATCATTCCTTTTTATGCCTGTGTAATATTCCATCCTATGCATAGACCACATTGCATTTATCTTTTCAACTGTTGATGAACACTTGAGATATTTCTAACTTTAGACTACTGTGAATAATTCTATTATAAACACTATTGTGCAAATACCTGTTTGCATCATTGTTTTCTATTCATTTGGTTATCATAAAAGAAATGGAATTTCTCTGCCATATAGTAATTCTATGTTTTACTTTTTGAGGAACTACCAAAATGTTTTCCACATTGCCTGCAACACTTTACATTCCCACCAAAATTTCATAAGTTTCCCATTTCTCTTCATCTTTGTATTAGTCAGCCAAAGGGGTGTTGATGCAAAATACCAGAAATTGGTCAGTTTTTATAAAGGGTATTTATTTGGAATAGAAGCCCACAGTTACCAGGCCATAAAGCATAAGTTACTTCCCTCATCAAAGTTTATTGCCACATGTTGGAGAAGGTGGCTGCCCATGCTTGTTTCTGGGCTCAGCTCCTGTACTATCTCCACAAGGTCAGCTGTAGAATATGAAGCTCTCCAGGGTTTGTCTCTCTCCACAGAGCCAGCTGTGAACTGTCAGGCAAATGGATCTTCTCTACCCAGGGCCTTCTCTCCTTGCTCACGACCAAGCTTCACTGTGTGCTTACTTCCCCCGGCTCCAGCATTAAAACTCAACATCAGAACCCAGCATCAGAACTCCAACTAACTCCTCTGCTCTGTCATGTAGTTTTATCTCTGAGCCCCCACCAACCAAGGGTCAGGGGCTCAATGTCCTACTGATGTGGCCCAATCAAAGCACTAACCATAATTTAATCATGCCCAGAGGAACAGCCTGTTTTACAAAAGTAATCCATATCTATTTTTGGAAATCATAACAATCTCAAACTGCCACACCTGTCAATACTTATTTTCCACTTTTTGCTTTGTGTTTAATAATAGTCATCCTAGTGCATTGAAGTGGTATTGCACTGTGGTTTTGATTTGCATAATCTTAATGACAAATGATGTTGAATGTTTTATCATGGGTTTATTGGCTATTTGTATATCTTTTTGGGTAATTATTCAATGCTTTGTCCATTTTTTATTAGGTTGTTTGCCTTTTGATTTTTAACTTCTATCAATTTTTTTATAATCTTGATATTTAACCCTTATCATATATGTGAGTTATAACCATTTTCTCTCACTATGTAGGAAATCTTTTCACTTTCTTGATAATGCAACTTAACGCATATTTCACATTTAAAAATATTTTTTTATGAATATGAATTTATCATTTTTTTTTGTCGCTCTAGCTTTTGGTGTCATATCTGAAAAGCCACTGCCAAACCCAAGGTTATGAAAATTTGGCCTCTGTTATATTCTAAGAATATTATGGCTTTAGCTTTTATATTTAGATCAACAATTTTGATTATTTTTTTTATATACCATGATGTAGGGATCCAACTTCATTGTTTTGCATGTTGGCAGCAAGTTTTCCAAGCACCGTTTGTTGAAATGACTCTTCTTTACCCATTGAAAAGACTTTGTATTATTGTTGAAAATCAGTTGTCCTCAGATATGTGTGGGTTTATCTTTGAGTCTCAATTTTATTCCCTTGGTGTATATGTCGATCCTTTTGATAATAGAGCATTATTTTGAGTACCGTAACTTCGTAGTAAATTTTGACATCAGGAACGTTGTGTCCCCCAACTTTGTTCTTTTTCATGATTGTTTTGGCAATTTGGAGCCCTCGGTGATTCCACGTAAATTTGAAGACACCTTCCCATTTCTGTAAAAAATGGTGATGCTAAAATTTTTTTATCTTTATTCTGCATCTTATTTTATTTCTTTCCTTACAGTATCAAGGGACTTTGTATTCTTCCTTCCATCCCTTTCAAGAGTAAGCAGCCACCATTGCTCTCATTCAGAGCTGACATCTGACAGCCATCCTGTTGTTTGGCCCTTAAGTCAGGGCCTGGTTTGTCATGGCCGCTCAGTAACTGAATGTTGAATAAATGGATTGTTAGATAATGACTCAATTATTCGCTCTTGTTCAAAATACATTTCTTTCTTTCACTAATTCAGTAGGAAACATGCCCTGAGGCCACCGCATGAGGTATCAAACTTGGGACCTGTCAGGATGGTGGTGAGGGTTGTGTAGGGTGCTTCTAATCCTGTTTGCTTTTACTAGAGCTACATTAGTGGACACACAGAGTTTTATCATGGCATTTTTTGGAGAGGGGTCCCCTTTTTGACTCAGTTTCGGATGTGGGAGCTGGAGAATGAGGGAAGGAGAAGATAACTTTGTCAGGCTTCTGATTCTATCAAGTAGAAGAAGGCACCAGAGATTGAGAGCCCTGGGGCCTGGGTTTAAGAGCTCTTTCTGGGTGGCACATGCTTTTACTTTTGTTTGGGACCTCAAACATGAAACTTGAACATATTTTCTCAGTCTTAGACCTTCTCACTTTTACAGGACACATTCAGGCTAGACCTCTCATCTCTCATCTACACTTTCTTATACGTGCTCTCTAACTCTTACTCATAACTTCAATCTCAAATACATGCTCTAGAAATTTATCTCAGCATATGACTGAAGATATGTAGTCCCAAGTAAATGTGCACACATTTTGGAGTTGACTCCCCATCACTGCATGTGCTTAGTCATACCTTTATCTTATGATTTTTCTTCCAGCATACTCCTTCACTATTTTAGGCTCTCACAGCTGAAGTGAATTCTGCCAAAACCACACATAATGTCCTAATTCAAAGGCTCCATAAACTGTTTGCCTGTGAGCCTGTAGGGAACACACACACACACACAAACACACACACACACACATTTTTTATGTATTTTTTATTGCTGTTTGTGAACTTCTAAGGCAAGAGGGAGTAGTTGTGATAGAGACCATATGGTCCACAAATTAAAAAAATATTTCCTATATGGCTCCTTAAGAAAATGTTTGTGGAACTCTCTACCAGGTGGTGCTTTGGAGGACTTCTAGTGCCTGCCACCCAAGCTATCTAAAGGCTAATAGAAGTGAATATTTTTGCTGTCCTAATTTTGTGATAATCAGGGTAGGTTAAACATTTGCTATATTAGAAATGATTCACGTGTCCCCAGACCTAGTTTTTCTCCCTAGGTCTGGTTTTTAGAATGATGGTGATAAACCTAGCCTGATTTATTATATGGCCATCCTGTATGGGAAATATCTATAACTCTAGGTAACTTTGGCCAACCTTAAGAGATATAGCAGGGGGGTGGATAGGGCTCAAATGTTTGTACGTCCATCTCCCATATGAAGGGACCTGGATTAGATCACAGGGACCTCCTTGTAAAAATTTTAAAAAAGAAAAATATACAAGGTGCACAGGCTGCCAAGCAGGCACACCATCAGGCCCTGCAAGTGGGTGAGCCCCCAGGCCCTGTGTGTGGGTGCACGGTCAGACATTGCAAGTGGGTGTACCACAAGGCATCATGAGTGGATATGCCACCAGGCCCTGCATGCAGGTGAGCCCCCCAGACCCTGCACATGGGTGCACCATCAGGCCCTGTGAATGGGTGTGCCACCAGGACTGCAAGCGGTTGCACCCCCAGGCCCCACATGCAAGTGAGCCTCTCAGGCCCCATGCATGGGTGCGCCACCAGACCCCATGAGCAGGTGTGCCGTCAGGTCCCTCTGAGCCATGCAGCAAGATGATGTAACAGGAGAGTGACACAAGAGAGAGCCAAGACAAGAAGCACTGAAAAACCAGGAACTAAGGCAGTGCAGATGGTAGGATGCCTCTTTTCCACATCAGAGGTTCCAAGGATCGAATCCCAGTGAAGACAGGAGGAGAAGGATGAGAAGAGAGGGCAGGAAATGGACACAGAGTGTTGCCCAGTGAATGGACACAAAAACAGTAAAAATGGGGGGTGGGCAAATTGGATAAAAGTAAATAAATAAATAAATCTTTGAAAAAAAGTATAGGGGAGTAAGATTCAGACTATAGTTGGTAGTAATATTTTGACAATGCAGTTTCATAATTTATTAACAAATGTTTCACAACAATGCAAAGTATTTGTGGTGGGTTGATGTATGGGAGCTCTGTGTGATGTTATGCATGTTTGTGTCATAATTTCACAATATTTTCTAAACACTTTTTGTTTATGTATGTCCATGTATGAATGATATACTTCAATAAATTGTTTTTAAAATGAAAAATAAGTATAAATTTAGAAAGGGAAGTGCAAGATTTGTATAGTGAAAGCTACGAAACATTGCTGAAAGTAATTCAAGAAAACTTAAATAAATAGAAAAACATCCTGTAAAAAAAACTCCATTGATGTAAACTTATTTTTAGTTTACTAATCCAGAATTTTCCAGAGCTTAAGCCACTCTGAAAATAAATTAGGCACCTAAGATATTCAGTCACCCGTAGCCACTAGCAGACTCCTTATTTTAATTCACCTCCCCCAGTACTTAATTTATTACCTTGGAGCACCTCATGGGACAGGGAGATAAATGAACAATGCTGGTTCAATTATCTCAACATTTTATTTCTAAATCTGTAGTGTGACCAGAAATATTTAATTTTTCTTTTTGGAAAGAACTTTATTTTCTCTAAGGAGAGAGAACTATTAACCAATATGCTAACAATATAAACAAAGTATCTTAAAGGTCAATTAGCAGCAAAATAATCTATTACAAAAATATTAACAAGCATTTTTTCTGAGTATAGGAAAACTGCCCAAATGTGGATGTGCAATAATTAGAAAGCTAAGCAAGATCATTCCAAATTTTACTGAAAATTGTTTTTTATATTTTAGCAGTTTGCTTTGGAAGATATGGTAATCTTTTAATATAACTACTAAAGGAGAGGTAGATAGAAAAGATCCTGTATAAATATAATTATGCTGTGCCATATGCATGTTTCAAGAAAGAAATATAAATTATTTTGTTGCAAATGAAAAAAAAACAAAATAAAAATAAAAGCTAATAGTGAACCCATTCACTATAACATACTCTCTCCTTGTATTTCCAAAATGCTCTTCACTAAGAAAATGCTTTGCTATCTGTTGTTTCCTTATGGTTATCTTTGCTTTTTTCTACTATTGGGGATAATATTTAAATGTCATGTTTGACTATATCATTTAATTTTTCTTTTTATTTTAGTTTGTATACTTAAAATTCCAAAAGCACAATTTAATGACTGTTCCTTAAATACAATTTTTAAAAATATTTTAATTGTGGTGACACATATGCAACTCAAAATCTCACATTTAACCACTTTCAAGTGTTCAACTTAGTTTTATTGATTACATATACACATAGTGCTACCATCACCACTGCACATTACCAAATCTTTTCCATCCCTCCAACAGAAATGCTGTGCCTTTTAAGCAAAGGTTCCTAGAATAAACAAATAATCTAGATATTTCATGTAAATTAAATCATACAATTGCTGTCCTTTCGTATTTACCTTATTTCATTTAGCATAGTATTTTTAAGGTTCATCCATGCTGAGAAATGTATCAAAAATTGATAATGACCTTTGATGCATAAAAGTTTATGTTGATGAGGTCCAATGTATATTTTTTCTTCTGTTGCTCATGTTTTCAGTGTCATATCTAAGAATCCTTTACCAAATGCAAGGTATGAAGATTTACCCATTCGCTCTCTTCAAAGAGGTTTATAATTTGTGCTCTTGAATCATTTTGCAGTATATAGTGTGAGATGTGAGTCTAAAGTCATTGTTTTTGGATGTGGCCATTCTGGTACCCCAACACCATATATTGAAGAGAATATCCTTTCCCCATTGAATGGACATGGCACACTTTTAAAAAACAAATTGAATATAGCCGTCAGTGGTTATTTCTGAGCCCTTAATTCTATATCATTAGTCTATAGGTCTATATTTATGCTAATGGAACTCTGTTTTCATTATTGTAGCTTTCTAATAATTTTGGAATACAGGAGTATACATCTTCCAAATTTTGTGTATATTTTTAAGATTATTTTGGTTCTTCCATAAGAATTTTTTTTTATTTTCAGCTTTAGTTATTTGCTTCTTCTCTATATCTTTTTTTTCCCCCTTTGTCATTCTAGTGAAAAGTTTGGAACAAAAGTATGTTGTTCTTTTCAAAAAAAGCTGCTTTTGGTTTTGTTGATTGTCTTGAAAGTTTTCTAGTCTCTATTTAAATAGAGACTCTCCACTCTAATTTTTATTTCCTTCCTTCTACTAAATTTATTATTTTTAATATATTTTTTCAAATTTTAAAGATATTTTGATTATATAAATGTTACATAAAAAATATAGGGGATTCTCATATGTCCTGCTCCCTACCCCTCCTACATTTTCCCACATTAACAACACCGTTCTTTGTGTGGTACATTTGTTAAAATTGATGAACACGTTTTGGAGTATTGCCACTAAGTGTAGATTATAGTTTAAATTGCAGTTTACACTGTCTTCTGCACAATTTTGTAAGTTATGTTAAGATATACAATGGCCTGTATCTGTCATTGCAATGTCATTTAGGACAATTCCCAAGTCCCCAAAATGCCCCCATATTACCCCTGTTCTTCCCTTTCCATCCCCCCAGAGCTTTCAGTGACCACTGTCTCCACATCAATGATAAAAGATCTTCTATTGCGAGAATCACAGTAAGTCTATAGTAGAGTAAGACTAAGTCTGCTCTAGTCCATCGTTCATTCCCCAATCTTGAGTAATTGGGATGGTGATGCCCTTTCTGCCTCTAATTGAGAGAAGACTTAGATCCCATGTGGCAGATGGATGGGGCAATCTTGCTTGCAGTTTCAGACTTTCTCTGTTCCTTGGGATGATCTTTGTACAACATCATTTCCTTGTTAATTGTCCTGGGAGAGTCCAATGAACTGGAGAGTAGGTTTTGCAAGTCTGTTGAGTTTCAGGGCCTAGCTGGTACATTGACAGCCCAAAAATTTAAGTCTTTTGGACATACACCTATCATCTCTAGTACTAACTATAGGTTTAAATAGAAGGGGCAGAAGAGCCATGTGTAGGGCAAACACAACTGAGTCCAACTCTATCACACTGGGAAGGATAAATTCCAAAGTAGTGCCCACTGACAGGGCACCAAACTCCTGAGTTGTCTGCACTGATTGAAGTGTCTGGAAGTCTCCAGAATCCTCAAGAGACCTCCAATTTGGGGCAATATTTACTTTGCAGGAAATCACATCCTGCCCAGAAGTGCATAAGCATAACTTCTGGAAAGACTTCCAGACTCACTTTGAAGTCTCTTAGCCATATACACTCATTTGTCTTTACCCTTTCCCCTTTTGGTCAAGGTTTTTTCAGATGCATTGCAGGTCGGTGCTTGAAAATAATCCCTCAGTGCCAGGGGGTCTCATCCCTGGGAGTCATGTCCCATGCTGGAGGGAAAGTAATGCATTTATATGCTGAGTTTGGATTAGAGAAAGGCCACATTTGAGCAACAAGGAGGCTCTCAGGTGGTAACCCTTAGACACCCTATAATACTAGGCTAAGTTTTAATTTCAAAAGTAAAGGTTCATATTTACAGTCATCAATATCAAGGGCCCATCAATGGTCCACCCTCCCTCACTAGTCACTGCCAATGTCCTTAGGATATTCTTGCTGTACCATTAGAGAATGGGGCAGAGCTCCCCATGATGAGAATTCGATATTCTTTTGGATATTGTGTGAATCTCCACCCACTGTGACAATGTCCCATGAACACTTGAACACATTTATGTGCTTTATAGGCATGCCCCAGGTGAACCTCTTCCCATGCATCCCTCATCACTGACATGCTGTGACAATGATCCTCCTCTGCCCAAGTTCTAACACTTTTGTGATCCAAAACTTCTTCAAAAATAAGGCCAACACAATAACCAAATACAATTAATAAGAAAATGAAATAATAATGATACTTTTAAAAATAACAAATAAAATACAAAAATTTTTAAAACAAATTTGGAATTACAAAAAATAATAAAAAATGTAAAATTAAAAAATTGCTTTGCCTTTCATCATTATAAGATCTGTTCTCTTTTATGTACAGTGACATTTTCTACCATTTATTACCCCAGTGTCTTAATTTTTTCATTTTGTCTTCAAAGAAGTTTTAGGTTACAGAAAATTCACATACAGAATATAGGGGTTTCCCATATACCCAACATCCTCCCCTGGTTCCCCTCTCCCTATTAATAACATTTTATATGTGGATGGTACATTTGTTACAATTGATGTATGAATATTGAAACATAGCTCCTAACCATGGTCAGTGGTTTGCATTATGGTTTACATTATGGACAATACACTTTTATAATTTTGATGAAATATAACATGGCCTGTATCCACCATTGCAAGATCATGTAGAACATTTCCATCGCCCCCAATATGAAATGTTCCATATTTTGTCTACTCTTTTCCTAGCCCTGCCTTCCCTCAGGATCCATGGCAAGCCCCAGGCTTCACTCCTTTAAGAACAAGATTCATAGTTACTTGCAACAACATGAGCGCTTGACATACTGGTCTGTCTTCCCCTTTTAGGCACTGCCTATGCTTTCAAGAGACTCCCAACCCTCCATTTAAGAACACAGCAGGACTTCACAGGATGGCAGTCCAACACATTCCTGCGCATTATGTATATCTCCACCGACTGATAAGACACACTATGACAAGATGAATTCTCACATACTCCCTAGAAACCTGTTCAAGGTGTGCCCTGTACTGCATGCTCCCCACATCCAACACCCTAAACTAATAACCTTCAATTTCCATGCCTTCCAAAAGAACACTCCAAACATTGTAGTTTCAAACACACACCCATAAATCCCCAGAGTTCACCTGCTCCCTTCACCAACCCTCCCCTCAGTTCAATGGACAGTCAAAATCAATCTTCCCACACTCTCTTCCTCACAGTCCAGCACTGCCCAGCCCAATAACATTACTGCACCACTGCCATACACATCCACTACAGAACTACAACCTTCCAAATTATCATAGATTGTGTCCATATGGGAATCGGCTCGCAACACCCTACTCCCTTTCTAACTCCTGTCAACCTATCTTCCAGACTCTAGCCCTCTGAGTCTGCTGGATTTGCTTAATTCCTATCATTGAGGTCATGTAATACTTGTCCTTCAGTGCCTGACTTCTGTCATTCAACCAAAGGTCCTAAAGATGCATCCATCCGTGCTATCCCATGTGTTAATACTGCATTCCTTCTTACAAATGAATAATATTTTATTATATGTATATACCACAATTTGTTTATCAATTCATCTCTTGATGGATATTTGGGTTGTTTCCAACATTTGGCAATAGTGAATAATTCCGCTATGAACATTGGTGTGCTTACACTGTTGATTTCCATGCTTTCAATTATTCTGGATATATACCCTGCAGTGGGATTGCTGGATCATATGGCCATTCTATAGTTAGTTATCTTAGGAACCGACAAACTGTCCTCCACAATGGCTTGACCACTCTACATTCCCATCAGCAGTGGATAAGAGTTCTCATTCTTCCACATCCTCTCCAACACTTGTAGTACTCTGTTTTTCTAATCGCTGCCGGTCTAATGGGCGTAAGGTGATATCCCATTGAAGTTTTGATTTGCATTTCCCTAATAACTAGTGATGTTGAGCATCTTTTCATGTGCTCTTTATCCATTTTTGTTTCTTCTTTGGAAAAGTGTCTTTTCAAATCACTTGCCTGTATTTTAAATGGGGTGTATATCATTTTATTTTTGAGCTGCAGGATTTCTTAATATAGACTGGATATTAGGCAATCAACAGATATATGGTTAAATCCATATTTTCACTTTTTGGATAGGCTGCCTTTTCACTTACTTGACAAACTCCTTTGAAGAGCAGAAGTTTTTAATTTTGAAGATGTCCCATTTATCTTTTTTTTTTCCATTGCCCTTGCTTTGGGTATAAAGTTCACATAACCATTTCCTAATACAAGATCCTATATATGCTTCCTTATTATCTTCCAAGATCTTATGGTCTTGGATCTTGTATTTAGATCTTTGATCCATCTTAAATTAATTTTTTGTATAAGGTATGAAATTGTGTTCCTCTCTCATTCTTTTAACTATGGATAGCCAGTTATCCAAGCACCATTTGTTGAAGAGGCCATTTTCTCCCAGTTGAATGGGTTTGGTCACCTTGTTTAATATCAGTTTACTGTATATGTTAGGATCTATGTCAGAACTTGCAGATCGAGTCCATTGATCAGTAGGTAGATCCTTGCACCAAAACCACGAAGTTTTGATCACTGTAGCTTTGCACTATTTTTTAAAGTCAGGTAGTGAGATTCTTCCAAATTTATTTTCTTTTTCAATATATTTTTGGCTATTTGGGGCACCTGCCCTTTAAAAAAATATTCATTATTAGTTTTTGCACTTCAGTAAAAATTGCTGTGATAATTTTTATTGGGATTGTGTTAAATCTGTAAATCAGTTTGGGGAGGATAGACATCTTAATGATTGTTAGTCTTCTTATCCATGAAAAGAGAATATTCTTCCATTTATTTAGGTCTTCTTTGATTTCCTTTAACAGTGTTGTGTAGTTTTCTGCATACCAGTCATTTACATCTTTAGTTAAATTTATTTCTAGGTATTTGATTCTTTTAGCTGTTATTGTAAATGGCAATTTCTCTTAATTTCCCCTCAGATTGCTAATTATTAGTGTACAGAAATTCTACTGTTTTTTGCACATTGTTCTTATAAACTGACACTTTTCTGAACTTATTTATAATCTCTAACAGCTTTGATGTAGATTTCTCAGGACTTCCTATGTATAGGATCATGTCATCTGTAAATAGTGAAAATTTTACTTCTTCCTTTCCAATTTGGATGCTTTTATATCTTTTTCTTGCTTAAGTGCTTGAGCAAGTATGTCTAACACAATGATAAATAAGAGCAGTGAAATTGGGCATTGTTATCTTGTTCCAGATCCTACAGGGAAGTCTTTTAGGATTTCAACATTGAATATGATGTTAGCTTTGGGTTTTTCATAAAAACCCTTTTTTAATCTTGTTGAGATCATTTCCTTCTATACCTATTGTTTGAAGTTTTTTTTCAGGAAAGGGTTCTGCGTTTTTTTTCAAATGCTTTTTCTGCATCTATACAAAAGATGATATGATATTTTTTTAATTTCAATCTTTTTATATAGTATATTACATTGATTGATTTTCTTACATTGAACCATCCTTGCATATGAGAGATGAAATCCACTTGGTCACAGTGTATAATTCATTTGATTTCTTGTTGAATACACTTATGGAGTATTTTGTTGAGGATTTTAGCATCTAGGTTCATTGGAGAGATTGGTCTACAGTTTTCTTTTCTTGTGGCATCTTTGTTTCACTGTGGAATTAGAGTGAATTTGGCATCATAGAATGAGTTAGGCAATGATCCTTCCACTTTTATTTTTTTGAAAAGTTAAAGCAAAATTGATATTAGTTCTTTCTGAAATGTTTTGTAGAATTCACCTGTGAAGCCATCTGGGCATTGGGTCTTATTTGGGAGGTTTTTGATGATTAATTCTTTCTTGTTACTTGTGAATGTTCTGTTGATTTTATCAACTTCTTTTGTTAATGTAAGCTGCTTGTGTGTTTCTAGGAATTTGTTCATTTCCTCTAAATTATCCACCTTCTTGGCATATAATTTTTCAAAATATCCTCTTATGATACTCTTCATTTCTGTGGTGTCAGTGGTGATATCTCCATCATTTCTTATTTTACGTTTTTGCATCTTCTCTCTTTATTTCCTCTGTTAGTCCAGATGTTTGTCAATATTATTAATCTCTTCAAAGAATAAGTTTTCTGTTTTGTTAATTTTCTTCTAGTGCTTTCTTTATTTCAATTCCATTTATCTCTGCTCTAATCTTTACTCCTTCTTTTTACTTGTTTTTGGGTTAGTTTATTGTTCATTATCTAATTCCTCCAGGTGTGCAGTTAAGTCTTTGATTTGAGCAAATTCTTCCTTTTTGATGTAGGCATTTATATATTTTATGTTATTAGTATTGTTAGTTTTGGCTTCTTAGCTCTTTCCTTTTCTCTGGTCCTAAATTTTTTTCATGGGAATACTGACAACTGCAAGGATATAGAAGAAGAGGTACCAAATTACATTTATTAACCTTACCACACACAAAGAAACAACTAAATAAACCCTAGAGTAGAAAGAGAAGCTAACAAACAAAATAAGCCAATGAAGATTAACAGATGCCTAGACATAAACAAAAAATTACAAGCCAAACTAACAGGAAGACATGGCCCAGTCTAACGAACAAACTAAAAACAGGAGGAGATGCAGAATGTGGAACAACTAATCACAGATGTTCAAACTAATATCATGAATCAACTTAATGAAGTTAAGGAAGAGATAAAGGATATTAAAAGACAATGGGGGAACATACTGAAGAAATTGTAAACATACATAAAAAGAAAATGGATCTGATGGTGATGAATGGTACAATGAAAAAAAGCAACTGAAGTCAGAAGACAGAAAAATGAAGGAAAGAAGAGAAATAAATTAGGTTGTTAAAATAAGTTGCTTCACTTAACTTAATGTCCTCCAGGTACATCCATTTCCTATGTTTCACTACTTCATTTCTTCTTACCACAGCATAATATTCCATTGTGTTTATACTCCACAATTTATTTATCCATTCTTTAGTTGATGGACACCTTCATTTTTTCCAACTTTTGCCTATCATGAATAATGCTGCTATGAACTTCGGTGTGCAGATATCTATTTGTGTCACTGCTCTCAGTTCTTTTGGGAATATACCAAGCAATGGTATTGCCAGGTCCAATGGCAAGTCTATATTCAACTTCATTAGCAATTGCCAAACAGTCCTTCACAGTGGCTATATGAGTCTATATTCCCAACAGTGAATAAGCATTCATATCTCTCCATATCCCCTTCAACATTTACAGTTTTCCAACTTTTTAATTGTGGCCAGTCTAATAAGTGTGAAATGATATCTCATTGAAATTTTTATTTGTATCTCCCTAATTGCTAGTGATGTCGACCATTTTTTCATGTGTTTCTTTGCCATTTGTATTTCTTCTTTGGACAGTTTTCTTTTCAAGTCGTTTGTTCATTTTTTAATTGTGTACTTTGTCTTTTTATCCTTGAGTGCTATGACCTCCTTATATATCACAGATATTAAACTCTTATCAGATATGTGATTGCAAAATATTTTCTCCCATTGAGTCAGCTGCCTTTTCACCCTTTCAGCAAAGTCCTTTGAAGTGCAAAAGTGTAGAATTTTGAGGTGGTCTTATTTATCTATTTTTTGGTGTTGTTGCATAAGCTTTAAGCATTTTTTAGAAACTACCACTTACCACAAGATCTTGAAGATATGTTCCTAAATTTTCTTATAGGAGTTTTATGGTTTTTCTTTTTATATTTTAAGTCCTTGATCCATTTTGAGTTAATTTTGGTATAAGGTATGAAATATAGGTCCTCTTTCTTTCCTTTGGATATAGCTATTCAGTTCTCCCAGCATGATTTGTTGAATAGACTATTCTGGCCCAGCTGTGTGGGCTTTACAGCCTTGTCAAAATCCCTTGACTGTAGATGAGAGGGTCAATATCTGAGTTCTTGATTTGGTTCCAATGGTTAATTTGTTTGTCCTTTTGCTAGTATCATGCTGTTTTTATCACGGAAGTTAAGTTATATGCTTTAAGGTCAGAATGTGAGTCTTCAAACTTTGTTCTTCTTTTTAAAGATATTTTTCTCTATTCTGGGTTCCTTACCCTTCCAAATAAATTTGATTAGTGGCTTTTTGATATCTGCAATAAAAGCTGTTGGGATTTTTATTGGGATTGTGTTGAATCTGTAAATCAGTTTTGGTAGAATTGACATCTTAACAATATTTAGTCTTTCAATCCATGAACATTGATTATCTTACATTTATTTGTCTTCTTCAGTTTCTTTTAGAAATGTTTTGCAGTTTTCTGAATAAAGGTCCCTTATGTCCTTGGTTAAGTTTATTCTAAAATATTTTATTGTTTTAGATGCTATTATAAAGTGATTATTATTTTTTGCTTTCCTCCTCAGATTGCACATCAGTAGTCTAAAGAAACACTATTGATTTTCACATATTTACTTTGTATCCATCCACTTTGCTGGAATATTTTATGGAATCCTACTAGTTTTGTTGTGGATTTTTCAGGCTTTTCTAGATATAAGATCATGTCATCAGTGAATAGTGAAAGTTTTACTTCTTCTTTTCCTATTTGGGTGCTTTTATTTCTTTGTCTAGCCTAATTGCTCTAGCTATATCTTCTAGCACAATATTGTGTAATAATGTTAATAGGGGACATCCTTTTCTTCTTCTTGATTTCAGCGGGAAAGATTTTCGTCTTTTACCTTTGAGTACAATGTTGTCTGTATGTTTTTCACATACACACTTTACCATATTGAGAAAGATTCCTTCTATTCCTATCTTTTGGATTGTTTTTATAAAGAAAGGGTGCTGTGTTTTGTCAAATGCCTTTTCTGTATCTATCAAAATGATCGTCTGATTTTTTTTCTTCAATATCAATATGGTTTATTGTGCTAATTGATTTTCTTGTGTTTGACCACCCTTGCATACCTAGGGTAAAATCCAATTGACCAGGGTGTATAATTATTTTAATGTGCTTTTGTGTTCTGTTTGCAAGTATTTTGTTAAGGATTTTTGTGTCTACATTCATTAGAGATATTGGTCTGTAATTTTC